>KK112544.1:660359-681204 GCA_000611955.2 Stegodyphus mimosarum | reverse complement strand
AAAAAAAAAAAAAAAAAAAAAAACTACATAAAAAAACAAAAACCGCTCAGAGTCGAAAGTCATGATGGCCTTTCAAATATTCAAAAAGATTCTAAAATGAAATAAATAGGATTTAAAAGAGATCGAATATAATAAACATTACCTAAGAGAGACGCCTGTAGAGTTATTAGGTTATTTTGAAGCAGGAGACGGGAAAAATTTGCAATGACCTCGCCGGGCCTCGAAGCTTGAGCTCTCGAATACACACCGAGTGTGCTGACGTTAACCGCGAACGGAAGCGGAAAAAAGAAAGGGTAATACCTTATATACTCCTAAGATCATACTTCATAGGATCATTTCTATAGTATGATTAGCGAGTTCACTCACCTTATATACTCCCCTTTTAAAGGGCTTTTTTGCAACCGTTATACCACGAAGGTATGCGGAAAGAAGGGAGGCAATATCTTATATGGCGATTACTTGACAAATATGTTTAAATATGCATATTATACTGATGGTATATGAATGCCCACAAATATGATTCTTTAGGTTAGTTTAGGCTAACTGAATCAGGCAAAACAACTCGAAGGCTATCTGTCTACGGAAAGAGGTGTATTTGCGAAAGTGTCTTTAAGAGAAAATGACTTGTGTTCATGTCTGTTTTCATATTACACGTGAGGAAAATCACGAAAACTCCCACTCCAGTCAGACTATTCGCCGGGATTTGAACACGGGTTCTTTACGTGTCGAATCAAAATGTCATTCAATTTACTGTTTCAACAGTATGCTGCTGAGACGGGAAAGTAGTAAGCGACTCTGACTGCTGTGCCGAAAGAGCCATGAATGTAATTTGTCCGTCCCCTCATACAGCTAACGGTGGCCTACCTGTTAGTTGCCTCCATAATAAAATGACCACAGCTTCCGGCCTTAGTAGTGGCTGACGCCTGTAAAAGCCGTATCACATATGTTATTTATTCGTTGCTGGAAAGAAACATTTATCGGAACTGCGTTTCCATGAAACCGGGTTACCATCTTCACTTGGTAATCAGACTTAAAAGCCAAACAGGAATGAGTTATGGCTCAGATTGGCGAAAGAGATGTTTGCTTTCAAATTCCGTGTATATGTTACGGTGAAACACCGAAATCTGGAGAATGTCGACTTTCACCGGTGAATGTCAACATTCACATAGTCGCTTGGTGTATGTCCGAAATATTTTCCGAATACTCTTATTTCCGACTTACACCAGTGAATGTCGACATTCACCATGGTGAATTCACCATGACATTCACCATGGTGAATATATACATAATATATAATGATATACATAATATATACATAATATTCTAATGGTCTAAGGTCACAATGGTGAATGTTGAATATACGAGAACATTATATTTTCTTCTCCGTAATTCAGTCGCGAAAAAACACACAAGTACTTAAAACACACAATACATTCAAAATGAGAAAGGAAAATAATAGAAGTTAAAAAACTTAACTATACAGTACGTAGTAAATGAGAAAATAAAATAATAGTAATAAAAAACTTACTAAATTATGTGATTCAAATCTGATTGATTGCAAAAACTTATACTATTATGAGACTTTGAATTGCACAAGAGGGCCCTTGCTTTTACAACTGCATTTATGGGAAACAGCCAGTCGCCTCTCTTTTCGACCTACACCAGAGCATATCTGTGATTGTCGACATACACCGGTGAGGGTCCGAATGTACAAGAATGCAATGTTATATTCGATCTTTCACCGACGTATTTGGTGAATGTTGACATTCTCCGGTGAAAGTCGACATTCTCCAATTTCGGTCTTTCACAATAACATATACACAAAATACGTTTTGTAATTATTTTAATATTGTTGGGTCAAGACCTTGGCAAAATGACATGTGTTTATTACATTAATTGTTACTTCTAAATTGTATATTTTTTTACTCCGATTCTTGTAATGATCTGTTGTACATATTTTTGTAAATATTTTTACATCGCGCATTTAGTGATTTGTCATTATTTCTGATTTTATTACTGTAAACAATATTTTTGTATCCATATATTTATTTAATAACTTTTCTGTACACAATGTAATGTCATTTACTGATATAGTTTTGTGATGAGTGAAAAATATTTATTTTATCCCCAAAATGTTAAATATTTCATAAAGGCTACTTGCTCAGTTTTTTAATTCCCAAGTAAATTACAAACACAAAGGTTGTGTTTAAATGGGTGAATTTTAATAACTAGCCTAATGCACAAAATGCTCTTCAATTATTTTTCAACTGTGTATTCTATATCCATGATTATTTATGTGCAAAGAACTGATAACTACAGCTACTGCCAATTACATGATCTTTATATGAATTAGAAGTAACTTCAAATAAACTTTTTGGCAAAGTTCATTTTTGTGTTTACACATACACATGTAATAAGTCATATATTTACATACACATAAGAAAGAGATGCGCTGTTTTAGAAGTTGTTGATGTATGTTTATTAATATTAATGTAATGAATAAGATTTGTATTAATGAATGTATATACAAATGTTTTTCATCATTCATAATAATAAATCCTCGAATTCTCATTGTTTCAATATGTAGCATTTATAATAAAAATATAGTTCTTAAATGTATTTATAATCTAAAAAGTATTTCATTAATAACATGAAGATAATAGTATACAAATATAATGTGTATCCTCATTAATACATAATCTATATTTTCCTTTTTTACGCACCTTATATGTTGTTTACAGTATGTCGCTGTTTATGCAATTTCAATTTAAAAGTAGTAAAAGTAATTAGCAGAAAAGTAAAGTTGCGCATATACAAACAGATTTTAAAAAATTATTCACCTTACATTTAAAAAAAAAATCTATTATATAACAATAAAATTTCTTTTCACATGATCAGCACGAAATACGACAAATTTGGCGAATTTTTGGCGACGAATAATTTTTAAACAAAGTATCAGAAATAGCACGTCATCACCAAGCACGTCATAAAATCCTGTCTACTCTGAAATTTCCACGATTATAAATTTAATCAATATATAAACATTTTAAAAATGACTTACACAGTTATACTACAACAAAACAGCAATATGTATATACGGCTTTTTCCGTATTTCTTCAATTAAATCGGCTTCTATTTCAACCGTTCAGGATCTCACAACTGAAGTCATCGCTATATTGAAAATTACCCATGATCCTTCAGAAGCAGAACTTTTGTCTGGTTGGTTCTCTATGTGGAACACAGCTGCTGAAACATTTTCGGAAAAGTTTCAAAATGTTCCTCATAGCCGGGACATCTTGTCCTCGGTCCTGTTGCTTCCTACGCGGTAATAAAAGTTATGTACAGCGCATTGTTTCTGCGCAACTTCAGTCAGTTTCAATTCGGACTCCTAGCGAAGTATACATGTTTTGATCTCGTATGGTCGGGAATTCTTTTCGATTTAGATTTTTAGTTATGTTACAGTCCAAACAATAAAATTGGTTGTTGCTGTTGTAAAGTTGTCTTTCGTATACAGTCGAACCAGCGCACCTCAAAACAGGTCCTAAATTAATTTTCGTTGGAAACTGCTTCACAAACTTCAAGCACTGCAACTACCACATCGGTAGCCATTTTGTAAATGTACGGAGTTGTCAGTCCGCTCTGACTGGCCTAAACCAGGGCTTCTTAAACTTTTTTGAATAATGACTCTTTTTTTATCATTGAGATTTTCTGCGCGACCCCAGATATTAAATATAAAATAAACATGCAAAATAAACAGCCTAGCATAAATAATTTACTTCTTTGGTAAACAATGTACATATAAAAAAGCATTTTATTATTTATTTTAAGCAAACGAAAATTAAAGAAAATTCTAATGAGTTAGATGCGCTCGTTTTCTGCTGAATGACAAATTATATGTTAGTGCGATGTTTGACACTGCTGAACATAAAGCATCTTCAACATGTTTCTGTATTGAAAGATATTTGGTTTTAATTAACATTAAATCTGAAAAAGTAGTTTTATAAAAATATGTGGTGCTGAATGGGAGAACATTTAATGTCACTTCAGAAATAATGAGAAATCTAGTTTTAACTTTGATCCAAAATTCATCAAGGATTTCTATGAGAAAACAAGTTTTAGGTTTGAATCGCTACATAGCTTTGCAAATTCCTTTTGCATTTTACATAACAGTTGATTAATCTCATTAATATCAATTAATGGCTTTATAAGTCTAATCTCATTAATGTCAATTAATGTAATTTCTTTAAAAGTTTTGTGAACGCAGTTTCTTTAAATTCAGCTTTCGAATTTAAATTTTGTGACCCATTTGGGGTCGCGACCTATAGTTTAAGAAACGCTGGTGTAAACAATCTATCAGATTACAGGTTCGTTCACTCTGTTCGAGACGCCGTAGCGAAACGTCGGGCTCGTTGCAAGTCACTCGAAGAAATGTAAATTCGCCTTTTATGACAACTGCGTATGCGGAAAAGAAGGGATCCTCGTCATTCTATTTTCAAACATCCGTTAAACGGGGGGGGGGGCCAGTTCTATAACTCCCGTTCTACTGGGCCGATTGACGAAATTCAAACTGCGTTTTCCATGTCTCGAAAGCGCGACTTAGGATATATATCAGATTTATATATAGTATTGTTCTAACATAGGTATTTTGACACAAAATCGGACTTTTTCTAGAATAACATACCATAGTTTTTATAATATTTCACCTTTACGACTCAAAGTATGCCAAACTGCCAAGTTTTGTAAAAATCGCGCAAGTAGTTTGTAAAAAAACTAGCTCTCAAAATTTTAGCTCCTCAGTGCTAATTGAATTTGTTATACATTTATTAATATCTCTTTTTATTCTACTTATTTGATTCTTCCTTTCATATTTCGAAATTTAGGTTCATTCCAAATAAAATTCGCCGATTTTTTATGATTTCCTTTCAAAATTTGTATTTTTAAATAATTTTCATAAATTTTTCGAAAAAATTTTGAATTAAAACCTATAACATGTTTGCCATCCTCTTAAAGTAGATGTATTTCTAAACATACCTGCATAAAATTAGAGTTTTTTATTCAAAATTTCCTAAGATATACGTGAATTTACATTTTGGCGCTTATTGAAATTTGGTATATTTATTATAAGCGATAATAACGAAAATCTGGTTTACGCACTTTGTTAAAATTATTTGGAAGTATGACCGATGACTTTTTTCCCTCTCGTGGATAATAGAAAAGGTAAGGAAAATAGGTTGCTATAAATTAAGAAGTTCGCCAAGAGAATTATTCTTGGCGCAAACTGAAAAAAATTCGCCAAGATAAATTTTTAAATTTCTCACGAAAAATTACAAAATTTAATATCTCGACATAATTTGAGTCGTAGAATCGAAATATGGAAAAAAAATTATACGTTATTTCAGAAAAAGTCCGATTTTGTGTCAAAATACCTATGTTAGAATAAGCCTATATATAAATCTAACACATATTTTAAGTTGCGCTTTCAAGACATGAAAAACGCAGGTTGAATTTCATCAATCGGCCCAGAGTAGAACAGGAGAAATAGAACTGTCCTTTTTTTTAGTCCAAAGGGACTTTGTCTATGAAGGACAATTGTTTTCGTTTTGGCATTTTGCATTGATTGACTATAAATGCCCGATTCACTTTTCAGATTGTTGCCACCAAACATTATTTATTGCCCTGTATTATATTTGAAGAAATTAAATAATAAGGAATCTGCATAAATGCACATATGTTTCTCGCATTTTGATAAAAGAACGGTACCTAGAGCCATCCAATTTCGAATAACGTACGTTTCCACCCGAATATGCGCATCTGGAAGCCCAAATTTGGAATTTGTTTTATTATCTATTTCATATTTTGTAAAACTTTAACCATTTTTTGATGAACAATCTCAACGATTTACAAGCGAGCAATGGCAACACTCTATGGGTGGAAAAAAGCCTTTTTATCTCCAGCGAGCGGAACTGTATATCTGAAATTGTAAAGATAGGCTCATTTTAAAATTATTTTGCGATATTGCTGTTGAACTGAATTTCATGGCTGAAGTGCGAAGAGCATGATATTTAATAAAGGTAACACACAAAATGTTAAAAAAAAGTCCCTTTCGACGTAATTTAATTTTTTTTTCGCAGTGTACCTAGTAAAAACGAAGCAGATGAAGTGCAAAATAATTATAATAATCTTATGTCCTGTGGTACTGAACTGTGTCACCTAAAGGCATTATCCAAACAGGTCTTCCCTCTTCAAAACTATGATACATTTCTTAAAGTTTCTTCAATATAATACTTTATAGAGTCTCACTCTCTTTCTAGCATAAATTAGATGAGAACTGTATAAAGACCTAAGCGACATATGACTATGTCTTGGAAATTGCAACAGAGACTAGGAAAGGTGAAAAACTAGGAGTCTACCTCGCTTTTCTCTAATTAGTTTACATAATTATACATGCAATTTATTTCACTAATAGCGGACCTCTTAAGCAGTCCGCTATTAGGACGATGCATACGCACTGCTCCCATATTTTATGAATCCGGGGATTCGGAAACTATCCGTCACTAAACAGTTTCCGTCAACGCAGGTTCAACTATACACCACGCACAAGCAATTTCCTTTAAATTTAATTCGAATAAAAGGTACAGAATAGCATGTTAGATAAGCATTATCAACATTTCACTAAAAGAGAAAAAAACAAAATAAGCTTTAAATCACAGTCATCCTACCCAAAAGGGAAACATAATACCATAAATTTAACGCGCAGCATCTGATACTAGTCCCAAGTAATTACACACAACCCTTCAGTGAGGATCACAGATATAATCTGACAGTAAATACCGCAGGTTTATGTTGTTTCTGAAAATTACACAGGAAATGTAATCACTTATCTTAAAAATATTACATGTTTCCAAAGAAAGATAAGATTATACATAGCTTTATGCTTGATCACAGGGAGAGAAGAGGAAAAATACCTACATATCTATTCAATACAAAAGCAGATTTAACTTTAAAATTCACTGTTAAAATTTTTTTCAGGGGGGGGAGGGCATCGTTCCACTTTAGTTTCTTGAAATTAACAGCAAATAAAATTTAAATTTTGCACTATTCAAATTCTGCGCATTGCTCTTGGATTTATATAATTATATAAAGTTTCATTTTTGCTAACTTGTAATTTACTAGTGCTTGCATTGTTATAAAACAAACGGTACTGCAAGAAATTAGACCAGCATTATAACGAATATCGTGTTGAAATGAAAATAAAGAGATCCCAAGGGGAAAACTTGAATACATACACACATATATATATATAAATCTGGGGGTGGGGGAACGTTTCAGATTTTAAATTACGTCCAAAGGGGCCTTTTTTTTTAACATTTTGTGTGCTACCTTTATTTATTAAATATCATGTTCTTCGCTTTTAAAACATAAAATTCTATTCAAGAGAATTATCGCAAAATAATTTTTAAATGAGCATATCTTTAGACTTTCTGATACACAGTTTCGCGCGCTGGAGATAGAAATGTTTTTCTATACAACGTTGCCATTGCTCGCTTTGAAATCCTTGAGTTTGCTAATCAAAAATTCGCTAACGTTTTACAAAATATGAAATCGATAATAAGACAAATTCCAAATTTCAAATTTATGCTTCCAGATGCCTATATTCACAGGAGGATCAGGTTATTCAAAATTGGATGGCTCTAGGTACCGTTGTTTTGTCACAATGCGAAAAAACATACATACATTTATGCAGATTCTTCATTATTTAATTACTTTAAATATAATACAGGCGATAACATTCGGTGGCAACAATTTAAAAATGATTCGACGTTTATAGTGAATCAAAGCAAAATACCAAAACGAAATTAATAGCCCTTCTGTGCAAATTGCTCCTTGGGGTTAAAAATATAGCTGCAAAAATAGGCTTGATTTCCGTAATTTTTCAGGACTAGTTTCGAAGGTTAAATAGAACTTTCTTCTTCCACTGCGGGAGTGCAAGTTACTGTTATCATGGGCTAGAAAGATAAAATGTCTTCAGCGAACGAAGTGTCACAGTTTTGTGCACGTTTTTACAGTCAATATAAAATTGTTTTGAACTCTCATCGCAACGACCGAAAAATCAATTTTCTGAACCAAGCTTTTAAAAAAAGTATTGCAAATGATTTATTACTGAATACTTACTTACGTAAATTTTTTAGAATGTAAAAGTGCCAGAAAATACTCGATGATTTCCCGCAGCTAACTAAACTGAATCCCCCCCAAAGATAAAGGTTTCTATGCGATAAGAGAGCCTATCTTGCTGTCCTGCAAATGATAAGTAAATAAAAAATAATCCTTCAGTATTATCACATAGCATATAGTTTTACAAAATTATAAAAGTGTCTGCATTATGTTTTATAACTCCTTTTGGAGTATTAAATCCAAAGGTAGCCATTATCTCTCATATACCTCTGTAGCCCCAAAGATGAAGCTGATATACACTGCCCTTTAAAAGTTAAGGAACAGCATGTCTTTTGTGTCTAATTTTGAGAGTGAGTGAGTGAGTGAGTGACGGAAGACGTGGGCTCCATCCCTTTACCGTTATGGTTAATTGGTAATAGCACCACGTCCACCCACGTCTAATTTTGAGAGCGAAGCAACGCAGAAACAAGAAATTTAGAAGACATGTTCACTAAACAGTTCTTTCTTTAATGAATGCCACACAGATTGTAATAAGCTCAACACAAACATGAATTACAGCAAAAAATGGCACGCTTGGCAGAGAAATCCAATCTTGCAGAAGCAGTACATCACAGTTTTCTTTAGGGAAAATGCGGTGGTAACATTACAAAAATGAGTTTTAATAAGGAAGGCGTCCACCCTTAGCTGCAGTACATTGGCAGCAGTGAGGTTCCATGCTGTAATAAAATTGTAGATCAGTCAAATGGGAAGCAACAACCAGACACGGAGTAATCCTTATTCAAGCTCATCTAACGACCTTGGAGGATGACTTCAAGCAGAAACCTGTCTCCCAAGGTAAACCCAAAGATGCTTTATCAGATTCAAGTCTGAGAATTGAACTGGCCTTTCATCCCGCTCTATACCATGACCCTCAAGATATTCTTCAGCAACTCGAGCTGGGTACCTTCACGCATTGTCGTGCATCAGAAAAAATTCAGTACTAATATCAGCAGCATATGGGCGGAAATATTAATCAAGGATCTCGTCTCGATATCTCACAAAGGTTAAAGTTCCTCCATGGAACTCATGCAGGTCTGTATGACCACCGAGAGAGATCGCAGCCCAAACCATTATTCGACCATCTCCGTAATTGTGTTTTACCACAATGTGGGGTTAGTTGTATCTGGTGGGTTGTTACTTCCAGATCAGCTGACGACTTGAATCACTCTCCAATGTGAACCTGGAGTCGTCTCTGAAGAGAATAGACGTCCGTTGTTGACTGTTTCAGGAGACAATTTCGCGTGTTCGCTTGCCTAACATAAACAGGCAGCTCTGCGTCCTCGGATCAAGGGGACACAAGCAACTGGTCGTCTTGCATACAGACCTGTATTATGCAGGCGTCTGCGCACTGTAGTAGCTGAGATTCTTCTTTGTGTTGCCACTAAATGATCTGCCGTGAGCTGAGGCACAGTAATGAGCTGAGGCACACCTCCTTTGGGCCGAAAGAGCTACGGTTTCCCGCAAATGTTTTACCTCTTGTTCTGCCTGGGATATGTCTTCTAGACACAAAATCCTTGGATTCAAACTGATTCCATAGTCGGTGGACCACATTACGAGAGACACTGAGACGTCTAGTAGCATCAGCTTATGACATCCTCATTTCCATCCAACCGACTGCTAGCCATCTCAACGAATCGGGCAAGCGATTTCTCCTGGACATTGATAGACTCTCCAGGATATTGTCAACGAAACTGCTAATAAGAATTGAAGATCAACGCTCCTGAACAAAAACTTACAATTTTTTTTTCCTTTTTCCTCCGACTCCTATATAAGTATTCCATTCTATAAAATAAAAATGGTAACTATTTTTTGTACATATTTTCTTAAAACTTTATTACTATCATGCATATAAACTATGAATTTAAATGTTACTGACATTTTTATAATAGTGAGCTTTGAAAAACATGCTGTTCCTTAACTTTTGGAGGGCAGTGTGGTATCTTTGTACGATCTCGGAGGTAGTACGTTTGGCACTGCTTGTTTTGGATCTAAATGGTATTTAGGAAACAGTGGTCCAGGCTTGATGACTGACATCATTTATGTCAAATTAGGCTTTTATTTACTTTTTATTCAGTCAAGAATTTATTGGTTATTTATTAGTGTGTGAACTGCATGTGTCCTACTGTTTTCATGTGAGAAAAGACTTACGCTTTGACGGCTAAAGCGTCCGAAACGGCCTTTCATTCAAACGACCAATGGCAGCCCGAACGCACGAGATCGTATGTTGTGTTTCTACCCTCTCTGTAAATACACAGAGCCCACCAGAGGCCAAGTGGTAAAATTCTCACCGGGTTCGATTCTAGACGAACGGGCTGGCTGCATTTCGTGGTTTTCCCCACGCTTAACGTGTATACGGAAACGTTTCCCTTAAAACGGCCTCCACGAAGGCAACCCTTTCCTTAAGCAGATAGCTCTAGTGTGCTTTGGCATAATCTACCAAACCAAACCCTAAAGTAAACAGCAGCCTAAGGTGCAATTTCCCCAAATATATTGTATGAGTCAATTCCTATTGTAGATAGTCTTGTCCTATAAGTATTCTTTTCGTGGTTTTTTATCTTTAGGTTAAAGGTGACTTAGAGTACATGCAGGGGCTAATGGCAGCTTCTTTGTTAGGAACTAGAAACAATTTCTTGAAACTTTTAATGCCCTTTCTTCGTTAATGAATGGGGAGATTGTTGTCAATTTTAAATGGAATTTAAGACGTTTCGTTTATTTAAGCAAAACTTCTTCTTAAGGGCTCCTTGCACCTCTTAAGGGTTAACATGAATTTTCACCTTTAGGCGGCAGGCGGTGTTTTATCTTTTCTATAACAACAATTTCAACAAGACGATCCTTGTATAAGCCGTAACGCTAACGCAGGATTTGCAAATACAATATCCGATATCCAAGGCGTGGCAAATTACTCATGTTCTTCAGGAACTTCCAGAATCATTCATATTACTCAAGTTATTGAATGAATCTATTGAGCAATAATAAAATTTTAAGTTTATTTACAATCCCTTAACACTCTTTTTTTTGGGGGGGGGGAGGGGAGCGGGCTAAAGAAATAAAGATAGATAACGCAAGTAAGCTCCATAATAGAAGAATAAAGCGAAATTCCAAGCATTTAGAGTTTTGGACTTTCATCTAGGAGTACAACTTTCCACGGCCTTCAGACAATGCTCTGCAATTACAGTAATTTTTTTTTATTTACTGTAGACTTAAGAGATAAAGTAAAAGGCTCGTCAGCTAAAGATAAACATCAGGATTAGTTTCAAAACATTGCCGAATGACAAGTATCGTCTTTGGCACACAATTACCAGAAGGAAATGCCATTTTTTTAAAAAATTCTTTTAAAAATCTAGGTGAAAGCTAAGGTTTGTGAAACAGATCATAGGTTGCTCGTGAGTTCTACATAGAAGATAAATAACTGACATTTCGCACAATGAAAACACTCGTCCCGTGGATGATAAAACCTTGCTGCTGAAACGTAACAGTTCAAAAAAAGTCTTTCTTAGAGACGTATCGGATATTAAAAATATAAATTACTATTTCATCATCAGTTTTATTACACATCTATAATATAACTTGGTATATACAGTTCGTCATAGGTAAAGCTTTGTATCGCCGCTCTGAAAAGCGTAAGATATATATGTTCCAAATTTAATCAGAAAATTCGGCGATATAAAAGAAGTGTGTTGCTACTCGCAATATATTTGTATTCAAATTTAATTAACAAACTCAGTGATTTAAAACAAACGTGTTGCTACATCCCGAATTAAGATAATTTTATTTTCCACGCGGCGGCATTTTTTAGTTCAACAAAGAGTAAGATAATTTTCTCTCGAATACATTCTCTTATTAATTAACATATAGGGATTTATATTTATTTTAAATAAGCAGTTAAATTTAATTTGAAGTCCGTTCTTATAAGTCTTCATTCCCCTAATTGTCAGTGCCAGAATATTTAAATTTGGTAGTGCGCGTGAATTAATGCAAATTCTACCAAAGGGAGAAAAGGTTTGTAGAGACATTAGGTATTTTTGGAAGCAACAGACATGAAAAATGAGCAACGCCTTCGCTGGAATTCGAACCACGGACCTCTCGGTTACGCGTCGAGCATGCAAACCACTACACCACGAAGGCATGCGAAGAAGGCGTGAGAAATACCTTATAGGTTTAAGTATCAAGTTCCTATAAGGGAAAGTTAGAGAGTCTGGGAAAACTCTGTGCTTGTTGTAACGCGAGCTTCGGCTTAGCAGTTATTGCTGGTTAAACGTGGCATAACAGCTGTTACTTCGCTGCCACTAAATTTATCAACGCTCTGTTAGGAAACAGGATAGTCTGAGCCCTGTAGCGTAATTCCACTACTTGTTAATATCTTCAAATTTTGGATTTAGTTCTTATTGTTCGCCCAAGTAGAAGCGTAGCGTGTTAGCGTCGAGTTGACGCACTGTAACTAACTAAAGAGTGTAATAAAGTGTAGTTTTAAACCTTCTTCTGTGCAGTCACTACGCTCCAGATTTCACACTAAAGGTAAACAAGTAGATCTTACAAACAAACTAAGCAATTTAAAAGTAATAAATGCAGATTCATTTTAATCATTATTAATTACTAACGGAAACCGTAAAATGACACTAAAATGAATTAAAACGTTTATCAACCATTCCATATTCAATACGGAACAAACCATATACAATGATAAAAACGGGAAGCACGGTGACTATTGCATAAAAAGTGCAAAAAAATGTTAACTAAAACTAAAAACAGATATGGAAAAATGGAAAAGTTATTTACATATTTCGTCGCATCGTCATCAGGGGGTTGGTGGAATGAAAGAAGTAGATACACCAACCTGTTTTTGAACTGAAAAAACACAAATTAATGTTTAATACTTAAAATTAATCGTAATCATTCGTAGCTTGCGAAATTACGGCTTCAAGACCATAAATAAGCTTAAAGATCGTACAAAAAAAAAACTACTATAAAGAAAGCCATGTAAACACAAGAAATGGAACACATGAGAAAGTACTACGTGAAACATTGATACAAAAATCACAGAAAAAAAAAGAAGGTTAAGTCCTCAGTACTGTAACGGACCAACAATACTTTTGAAATTGAAAATAAATTAATTCTACTTAACTAGTAGGATAAGACTGGCGTTCTGAAACACTGGGAGTAGTTAACTGTAACATGTGCTAGGTAATAAAACTGTAGAGACATTGGGTACTTTTTAAACCAGGAGTATTGAAAAATGCGCAACGCCTTCGCCTAGAATCGAGCAACGAACCTCTCAGTTACGCATCGAGGGTGCTGACCACTACACCACGAAGCCGTGAGAAAAAGGGCGGGAGAAATACCTTACATACTTCCCCTTTTAAAGGGCGACTGGGGTTTAGGGGCCCAATCGCCAAATCCCGGTGGTGAAGAATCATCATCCACCGGGATTTGGCGATTGGGTTTAGTTCGCGTGCCAGTGTAGAGACATTAGGTTATTTCGAAGCAGGATTATTGAAAAATGAGCAAGGCCTTCGCCGGGAATCGAAAGACGGACCTCTCGGTTACACGTCGAGTGTGCTGACCACTATACCACGAAAGCATACGAAGAAGGCGGGAGAAATTCCTTATAAAACTAAAAACAAACTTTGAATTGATTAAGCTTCTAATGCAATACTAATCAGTTGAATATACACACTGTCCCAAAAAATAGTACGCATTGAGAAGAAATCGAGCCACAATCACGAAACTCGGCAGGAATATAGTCTGGTGAGAGAGATGCAAATAATTTAAATTTCGACGTCAATGAGACAAGGGTACGAGCTATGCGCAGCTGAGAGAGTTTTAAAGCTTGATTCCTCGTGCCCTAGAGTTATTAAAAAAACTGTCCACTTAGGCGGACTGTCTTTTGACTAGAGATGCCTCTGAGACGTAGCTTGCGACAGTACGAATAGTTGTCGGACTTTGAGAAGGGGCGTATAGTAGTCCTCGAAGGAGGTTGGTCGATCAGGCGTATTGGCCGCCATGTTGGTCGGAGCGATATGATGGTTGCTCGGTGTTGGCGACAATGGATCACGGAAGGAATAGTCTACCGTCGCGGAGGGTCAGGGCATCCCAGGTACACAAATGAGCACGAGGATGACGCAATCATAAAAGCGGCCTTTTCCGCACCAACAACATCGCTAACATCGATTCGACGTCATTTACCACCTTCCAGGCATCTGGTGGTATCAAGGGAAATCATTCGGAAACGACTGACGCTGGTATATGCTGCCGACGTCCATTAAGATGCCGACCACTGACCAAACATCATAGGCAGTGTCGACTGCATTTTTGCCGAACTCGGGCAAGCTCCAGTGTGACCACTGGAGGCATGTGATCTTTAGCGATGAATCCCATTGTTGATGACCAACGGACACGCGTGTGGAGGCGGCCAAGCCAACGGTTCGATCCGGCATTTGTTGCGAGCAGCATAAGGCGATTACACAAGGTGTGACAGTGTGGGGAGCGATTTGTTGGGACACACGATCACCTCCAGTCGTCCTTCAAGGTGCTATGACAGCTTTCGGTTATGTGGGCGACATTTTAACACCAGTGATACTGCCTATGCTATCAAGTCACTCAGGTGCCATTTATCAGCAAGACGATGCTCTTCCAGATATTGTGCAACTCTCCCAACAATGTCTTCAAGGACATGAGGTACTCCGGTTAACTGCCAGGTCACCAGGTCGCCAATATAGCACGTTTGGGACGCGTCTGGAAGGCAACTGCAGCCGGTCCAGGTGATATTGTTGAATTAAATGCCCGGTTGCAAAGATTATGGCATGATCTTTCGCAGGGGGTCATACTTGATTCTATGCCAAGTCGTGTTTCGGCTTGTATAGCTGCCACAGCTAGTTGGTTATACTACTTACTGATTCGTAACTTTTTTCATGCCGTAACTTCTTAATAAAACGACCTTTTGTTCTGAATTTGTAATCATTTGCTTATCTCCTCATGCACTACATACATTTTAAGTTTCTTAATAGCAATTCGTTTCCTTCTGGCTGTATGTATTTTTGTGACACATATGTATGTATATATATATATAAAATTTCAATTTGATTACCTCCTAGGGCTCCTGTATATGCGTGTGTGTGTGTGTATGTTCTTCCTTGTATATATAAAGGTTAATGTCCCTTTGTTTGTTCGTCTGTAACTAATACAAATCTATAGTTTTATCCCGCTCTTGATAAAATTTTATGCACTTCACTTTTAAAACAAGAGGAAAGCCACCGATTATAGAAGATTTGAAAAATGACCTTACGGAGTCCACATTTATGACGTTTACATTAGAACGTTGCACTCACGTCACCCATCTTAGGCCCACGTCGCCGTTCTTATGCTTCCGTTATCAGTTCATAATAAAACCATGGCGCCGTGTTCGCTTACTTTTTAGAATAGCGTAACTTTCTAAAACAGTGTTATAACCTTCAAAGCAGAATTTGAGTGCTTATCTATGAGTTTTCGACAATATTTCAAAAATGATGAACAAATTCGGTAGTTTTTCTGAGATTAAAAAAAAAAAGACGCATAACCAAAAGCAAAGAAAGTACCAGTTCAAATAAAACAGTTAGAAGGCGCATTTTAGTTCTACACTGTTATACAACTTTATTCGAGCATTCTCCTAAATAAAGCCTCTTCACTCTGCGTAAAGACCGGGAAACGCCGGATATTTTAACTAGTGTTATATAATGAGAAAAGATTTAACTTCTGCTTATCATTTACCACTAAACCAAAACCAAGAAACTGCAGAACCATCGTTTACAGTGAAAACACTTTTAAGTACTGGATGTATTGAAGAGAAAGATGATATGGAGCGTCCTTATAGGATAGAAATATTTCTTTCAATAAGAACAATTATAGAGTCATTAGATTATTTTTGAAGCAGGAGACATGAAAAATGAGCAATGGCTTGGCTGGGACTCGGGCCTGGACCTCTCGAATACGCGCCGTGTGTGCTACCGTTACACCCCGAAGGCAGGCTGGAAGGAAGGAGAAAATACTTATACAATTTATAATTTACTTAAATAACTTTCGTTTATGTTGGGTATATGATTGCAATTTTTTTTATTCCATTTGTAAGTTCGAATATACGTTTTAGAACCGATACCTTTATTCAAAATCTACGCCACAGTTAAGCTTGCAGATTTGACTTCCAGGTATTTTTTTTTTTTTTTTTTTTTTTTTTTTTTTTTTTTTTTTTTTTTTTTTTTTTTTTTTTTTGTGTGGTCGACCGACATTTTGAGAAATTTTTTTTGGTTGTTTCGTAATCTGCCTCCGTGTTTAGTTTTGTTTTTGCTTAGTTTTTTCCCCCAAACGTTTTTGTCTTAACGAAAGGGAACTTATATGTGATGGCCTATAATAATCATTTATTATAAATAACTATAGTAATCATTTATTACTGAAGAATTATTATAATTAATTATTAAGAAATTCCTTTTTTTTCAGTGTATACTAATGAACATACATTTTCGAGGAAAGATAAAAGCGATATATGGTAAATATTAATTATAGATAGTATAATTACAATAATTATTTATCATCGCAAATTATTACAATAATTATCATATTAGAATTCACGGTAATGATAGTATAATAATCAAAATTATACAAGAAAATGTAGTAATTAAATAATTACAATAAAAATTATTACACAGTGATAGTTATTTATTACACCTTATCATATAATTATGTACATATAGAATTAAGTTTTGAAAACATTCATATTTTTACCAGTATATAAATAAATAAATGAATGCACAAAATTTAATACAATGTAATCAAACAATTAATTACAAATGATTACATATTATCATACATATTATTACTCCAAAGGGGAAATTTGCTCAGAAGGAACTTTAATTTCGTTTTGGCATTTTGCGTTGATTCACTAAAACCGTTGTTTAATTTTTCACACTGTTGCCACAACCATCATCGCTTATTTAAAGAAATTAAATAATGAAGAATCTGCATAAATGCATGCATGTTTCTTGCATTGTGATAAAACGACGGTAGCTAGAGCCATCGAATTTTGAATAACGTACGTTTCCACACGAATATGGACATCTTTAAGCCAAAATTTGGAATTTGTTTCATAATCTATTTCTTATTTTGTAAAACTTTAACGAATTTTTGAGTAACAAACTCAACGACTTCAAAGTTCAAAGCCAGCAATGGCAACGTTGTACAGAAAAAATAGTTTTATCTCCATCTCCAGGGCGTGAGACTGTGTATTGGAAATTCTAAAAGATATGCTCATTTTAAAATTATTTTGCGATATTGTTCTTGAACTGAATTTTATGGTTTACGTGCGAAGAACATGATATTTAATAAATAAAGATAACACACAAAACGTTAAAAAAACGCCGCTTTGGACGTAATTTAAAATCTGAAACTTTTCAGTTCCTCCCCCCCTTTAGATTATTTATTCATTACAACATATCATAGACTGCTTGCCGTGAAGTTTAGGTTAGGTTAGGTTAGGTTAGGTATAAGTGCAGAGGCCACTCATTATTTACCTGAGGTAAGTAGGTATAGGCCCCTTACATTAGCTATCCATAGTTGCAACGTCTTCCTGGGGCTCACGGTACCATTCCGGTGCTGAGGTGCTGCTGTCTGCAAAATGATTTGATTGGGATTACTCTGGGTTGCAGAGTTTTAGATCCCCTTGAATGCCAGAATATCAATTATTTTGGTTTTGCGTTTCTTCATATGGCTGTTACTGATTGTGCATTTGAAGTAAGGAATCACACTTGTTCTAGTCTTGGTCTTCTCAAGTGCAGACCTTTTCTTAAGATGCATATGAACAGGTGATGCTCTGGATCACCCCTCTCCCCACATAGGCATAGATGACTGTGCGAGATTTTTCTTGATGAAATATATGGGAAAAGGGTCGTGGCCTGAGATCAGCCATGTTATTTGTCTACTGACGGCGTTTGGAGTGGAGTTTATTTTTGGATATAAGTCCTTTGTGCGCCTGCCCTGTTCGGCGGAATTCGACTAGTGTGCTCAACATGCTTTTTGAAATGTATTTTTGAGTTGCATCTTGAGGTGGGAGCTTGGCCATGGAGCGGTTAATTATGTTGCATTTATACCTTTGGCTACTTCTTTCGCTGGGGTGTCCACGTCCTCACTGCCCTTGCTGCCAGCGTTCCATGATATTATGAAATGCTGGTTGGTTACGTTAGAGGCAAAGTTGAGGATTTCCTGCATTATTGGGGATCTATTCGTTGGTTACTAAATACAGTTCGTGCATGACAGATAAGCTTATCTGTAAAAAGATAGGAGGTTTTAAAGGAGTGGTGAATACTGTATTTAGTACCTTCTAGTATTGCAACTGCTTTTGTTTGGACCGTGAAGTTTAACAGGGAAGAAATAAAAACGGAAAAAATCCCTACTACATGATTCATAGCAATCCTTCCTATTTCGTAAATAAATAGGTCCGAATGGCGGTCATGGTCGCGGCTAAATTATAGAAGAGTTTTCACTCAGATTGTGCTAAAATCAATAACAATTAATTCGAGTATTATCGTCCAACAGAGATCACCTGAAGATAATTCACGGCTCCGGATAGCTTAGATGATTAAATCCAGCTTATTTGAGGACAAAGTGCATAGACTATCAGAGGCCCAGGAAGCTCTTGATCAATATCTTTCCTAAAGCATAGATAATTCCATGGCATGCCAGAAAGCGAAAGAGACAAAGAATAACACGCAATTCTTTTTTTATTTGTTTGTTCAAGATCAGACAAAAGATTTTTCAATACTCATATTGAAAAAAAAATATTATTTTAAATCATATAATAAACAAATAATATAGCATAAATAAAAGTAAAACAAGAAATACTCATATAGCATAAATAATAATGAAATAAAATAAATCATTTAAATCGTTTAATAAATGGAATTTTAAATAACAAATTAAATTAAAATAATATATTATAAATAGTAATAATAAAATAATATAATAAATGGTTTCAATTATGTAATAAATAAATCATTTAAACAGTATAATGAATAACTGGAAAAAAAATGAATCTACAAGTGGCGCCCAAACTAAAAGGTAGTGAACAAAAATTGGTCACCGCCAGGATTTGACGTTTGAGTCCGCTAATCCCCAATCGCTCTTTAAAATGGGGAGTGTGTAATGTATTTTCTCCATGTTTCCAGCATGCATTCGCGGTGTAACGGTAGCACACTCGGCGCGTATTCGATGGATCCAGGTTGAGTCCTGGCGAGGGTATTGCATATTTTTCACGTCTCCAGCATCAAAAAACGTAATGACTCTTACAAAGTATAATTTTAATATTTTTCACCCTACCTACGCTAATGAACACTGACTCTGCCCACACTAATGACGGCAGAATAATTTTAAATTCTTTCTAATGAAAGCTTTTGTTCCCTATGGAATTTCATTAGTTTTACTTTCATTAGAGGTAAAAGCTACTGATGCCCCCCCCCATGTACTAAACACCTGTTCCTATGAATATGTTTTTATTTCCCCCTTTTATTTAACAGTTAAATGTGAGGAATCTCTTACACCGATAAGCGAATAATCGCTTGAGTGTGTGAACAGAGATGTAAGACTCAAGAATATTTAATTACCCTTTATTTCTCAAAATATCATTTAACACAGTCGGCTCCTATCTCAGAGCGTACAGCACAGCCACCACTTGGGCTTGAACTCAAGTAAGAAGAATTAAAGTTTAACTAATGCTTAGCTAAAAAGATATAGCCGAAGCTATCAAGGTTCTAAGTAGTTGGCCTCTAAATCTGAATTACGTAGGCAAAGCTATCACGGGCCTGAAGTACAACCCAGCGTAGTAATAGCTTAGAGAGAGACGTAGCCCCAAAGGCGAACGCGTGCTAGTCAGAAACTCTGGCTCTCTAACGAAGTCAGTGAAACGTCGACTTAAATACTACTCTTACTCATTTGCATTAAATGCGTTTCTGAAAATACATTCTGTTAGGAAATTGTAAGCTGAAATTAGGAGAGACAGGAAAGTGTGACAAACTTAAAGTAACTGTTATAAACTTAGGATAAACCTTACAATGTCTTTCCTTAAAACTTTCCGTTATTGCCACATCAGAGTTTGGCAATTCTATTCTGAAGCCCCTTTAAACAAACATAGTTAAACTTAACAATTGCTGTTGGACTACCAAAATTATTGTTAAATCGAGGATGTTTCTTAATAAGGTAATGGAAAGTACTACTATTAACTGCAGAGTGAAACTATATTGAAATTTAGGTACTTATGTTTTAACCCGCTGACTGTGAAACAGTCGCCAAGCAGTGCGATTTACTACCAGTTATGGATTAGAGTGACGTAACAACGAACTTATAACATCGGCTCTTTTTTTTATGTAACTCTGACTGATCCTCTGCAAACTTCCTTTTGTTGCTATGAACAAAACGATAAATTAACTGTTATTACTGTACTTGTTCTACCCCATTTAGATAAAAAAGAAAATAATGATTAAAATTTGGAACTTGCTTTCTACAGAGGCTGTTCGCACATTTTTAGACCATTTTCATTGTATTTATAGAAATTAAAATTTTTGTGTTTTAAATGTTCTGCTTGATAACCCTTATTCTTTTATTATTTTCACCGTAATTT
>KK112544.1:647976-660321 GCA_000611955.2 Stegodyphus mimosarum | reverse complement strand
AGGTATTTTTTTCAGCTTGTCTTGAACAACTTTCCAAAGTCCAAGGAGGATTGTAGGTGACGTTTAGGCGATCTGCTTTTTAAAGTCCAAAAACTCAAAAAATCCACGGGTGATACATCAAGAGATTTAGTAGGGATATGAGCGAAGAATACGGTTTTGATACTCGATCCACTTTTTTCTTCCAGGAGATTAACAGGGGATTTTGACGTCCGGTTGATTGCTTTGATGCTGTTCTACTGACTGATGGCACTGAAGTTATTTCATATTTGCAAACTGAGTATAAAATATGTTTCTGATAACATGTGGAGTTGACCTTAACATTTTTCTCCAATCTCTTCATTTTTAATTTGCCGTTATATGAAAAAGCAGAAACAATCATAAAATCTGTTTGGAAAATTTTGCTTAGATTATTTGAACCATGTTTTATTATTTTCCCCCTCTTTGATGATAATAAATGGATCTCTTTTTATTGCAGTCCTTTTAATACACACAAGATTCACCTATTGTTATAGGGTTTTCCTTAGTTCAATTAATAAATTATTCAAATTTTGTTATCTTTCCTGAACTCCTCAACTTCCCCTCGCATTTCCTCGCCAGGATGCAAAATTAAAGTTAAGTGAAGTGAATATTTAAACGGGTGAACCTTGGAGTTTATTCAGAGCGTGTTTTGCTAGCCAGTGCATGTTACCATTCTGACCTTGCTGTTACGCCTTTTGGCCATTTAAATAATTATCACAACGGGTAGGTTGTCGAGTCAACCTAGTTAGCCTTAACTTAAGATGCTACTTCACCACTACTCTTTAGACTTGAATTTATTGTATATAATATAATAAAATAGTAATTAAAAACTAGCGCTAATTTTCGCACTCATTTTTCCGAGTGGCGACAGTGTCACGCATTGGAGATAAAAAATGCTTTATTTCGAAAAGTGTTGCTACTGCTCGCTTTCAAATCACAAAGTTTGTTAATCAACAATTTGTAAATTTTACAAAATCTGTACATATAAAGAAGAATGTCTGTTTGCGTGTTTGTTCGCGTTATTAATTTCTGATCAATTATGATCAATTTTTTTGCGACATTTAATCGACTAAAATTGAATATACGTGAAATATTGGATGAAACTCGAGCTTTTACGAGCATTTGATGAGAAAGACGATCATTAAAAACTGCGTGCCATTGATATAATGAGAGAGAATTAGTTTATTTTTCTATCGACATTTTTTACGTGGGTTCCATATCGCATCAGACTGAAAAAATGTATGACTATGAATCGTATTTTTTGCATCGTTATTACAGAAGGATTATAGCGGTATCGGTCTCTCTGTTGCATTACTGTCAATTTACCTTAACTGGCATCGGGGACTTCCGCTAGCAGCTGATAAAGGGTTATTTTTCTCCCTTCTGTGCTGGTATTATTTCATGCCTGTGCGAGAAGTGGCCAGGTTCCTTACTAGGATTTAGTAGGGTTTATGTGGCCAAAGAGACCCTATATTGTGACAACATTTTTCCATTTTTGTTCTGATAAATGTTTCTCATAAAGGATTCTGCAGCGTGTTCGGCGATATGTGGTGGAAAAAAGCGATGCGCATCATGTTTCTCTCCTTTTTTAATATGGCCAACGAAACAGTAATGGATTGGAACAATTACCTACAGGAAGCTTGTACGTCTTTCGAATTTTATCAGCAAAGCTAGACGTTTAAAAGAAATATGTTGCCAATGCCGGAATTTCATTTTCCTCTCAAATTTATTCCATTATTAATTAACATACTAAGCGCTTTAAAAGCAATAAACCCGGATTCATTTCAGTTATTATTAATTATTACGAACCTTGAAATAACATTAGCTGGAATAATAAAAATATTGTACACATTTATATATATATATATGTATATTTCTTACTTTATATTAAGAAATAAAGTAACAAATTTAGAACCAATTAAACACACACTGGCCAACGAATTAGAAACCTTTGAGATTTTCATTTTAATGCGTGCTAGAGATGAAGAATGCAAATGTATTTTATGACGTGGGTTACACGTGGTTAGAATGCTAGTATAAGTAAGGTGTAACAGCGCTTTTCACCATGAATTCGGTAAAATGGTAAAAACGACAGATCTTTCAACATTTGAAAAAGGATTGTTGGTGTCCGTTTAGCACGGGCCTCGATTTCGGAGACATCAAATCTCATTGGGTTCTCAAAAGTAGCCATATCAAAGCCTTTCAAAAACTAAGATCAGAATCCACAGTCCTTCTCTAGGAGACGTAACTGAGGTTCGAACACAGTTTTCCAGAGAGTGATCGGCGTCGTCTCCGACGAATTGTACGGCGGAATAGGGACTCTACTGTGCTTCAGCTGACACAGATCATCAACCAAGGCTCTTTCCAATAGATTTCAGCTCGAACCATGCGCAGATAATTGTAGAGGATAGGAATGCACAGTCAGGTGCCTGTGAGAAAACCACTCTTTTCTGCCCGACATGCAAAAATTCTTTTGCGGTGGTGTCGGGAAAGAAGACACTGGACATCTGATGACTGGAAACGGGTAAGGTGGTCGGATGAATCACGCTACACCTTATTTTGCACTGATGGAAGACGTCGAATTTGGCGAGAAACCCATGAAGCCATGAAACCATATTGCCTTACTCGCACTGAGCAAAGATGTGGTGGGAATATCATGATATGGGAAATGTTCTGCTGGTATGCAAGTGGGATGCCCTGGTGTTCCTCGAGGGAAAGCAAACAGCCATTATATACCTATATATACTAGCAGATCAAGTGCAGCTTGCAATGTTGCATTTTTACCCCAATGGCGACAGACACTTCATGGACGATAATGCAACTATACATCGTGCCAGAAGTGATCAAAATTCATTCGCTGAACATCAGTTTGACTTCCACCACCTTAACTGGCCACCACATAGCCTGGATCTTAACCCCATAGAAAATATGTGGGATATGGTGGAAAGACGCATCCGATAACACTCTCCTTTTCCATCTAATTTACAAGATCTAAAAAGCTGCATAGACAAGGCATGGTATTCTCTGGAGTCCAGAAGACTCTCTGGTCATGGCTGACTCTCTGGAAGCATGTAGACTCGATGCCCAAAGGAATCAGAACAGTTATTCTTGCAAACGGTAGTCCAATAAAATATTGATCTTGGGTTTCTAATTCATTGGCTAGTATAAATATACATTAAGGTAAATTTATCTTTAATTTTTGCCTATTCTTGGTTCGATGTTTAGACCGACAGTTGGTTTTATTAATATTTTGCTAGGCATTCAGATTTTCTCATTTTTTCTTGAAATCGGATCGTGCCAAGGAATTTCTTTCGTGTATTTGAAAATTAATTTTGAATTAATATGAACTGAATTAATTCAATTGAAATATTTCTTTGGATTATATTGGACTGAATTTTATTCAAATATACCAGAGGGACGAAACACGATGAAATCTCAGTAATTGTTGGGGATTTTGTCGAGAAGGTCTAATTCTTTTTGAAGTGTCAGCCTTTTTCCATGGAATCAGTAATAATTAAATTTGTTTTTATTTTTATTATTATTATTTTTAAATAGTTTTTCTACTATACTGAATGACACTAAGTTTTACAATTACAATAGTTTAAATTCTTCATTTTCCAAGGGGATAATCTCTATTAATAGTTTAATTTATATATATAATATGCATTTTAGGTGACTCGCTCCTCAAAAGCTAATATTTAAAAAGTATATTGAAGAAAGTTGCCATATGGTGTTTTAGAGATTTTTCTCTGTCTTCTGACTCCCTACAGCAAACCTATCAGTATGGAAAAAGCCCTTGCTTGCACTGGCATATTTAGAAATCGGCTTCACTAATATTGTTTCTGTAATATGGTACCAGAAAACGTATTTGTACGAATAGTAATCATATCTTAAAACTTATGAAACGCAGTAAAAGGAACAGCATAAAATTACGATCTCAGATACAAAAACGAAAAACATACCTTGCCAATTAAATATTAAAATAAGTTTCTCAGAGGTGTAATCACATTGCAATGCACATTACGTCTTCCAAATGCATTCGGATGAATCACTTTTAACAACTCTCCTAAAGCAGCCACTTTTCATCTCCGATAGTGAAAGAAGGTAAGTTAATCTTAAAAACAGCCTTATCTATACTTTGAAACACCTCTACATGTGAAAAATGGGTGAATCAAATTTTAGCTGAGCCGTGATAACACGCGATAAAAGGTATAAAATGCACTCTAGAGGAGATATTTCATGTACGTTTCCTAACATTAAAGCTGATAACACTTAATTTCTTTTCGGTTGCAATTCAAAGACAAAAATTAAAATGAAAGTCATTTGTACCCACAGTTTCTAACTTCCAAGCCAATATGAGTTTTATCTTGTTCAACTTACTTTGGATTACATCCATTAGATCAGAGGTCCCCATCCCTATGCTCGGTGGCACCTGCCGCCCCCGGGCATAGGGCAATAACGCCTGCCGACAGGTAAAAGTGTGCCCGCCGCTGTGCGATCACAATAAAAATGTTTTAGTTTTCAATAAAATTCTATGTGAAAATTTTTTCACTTTTAATGAAATAGAAATTGCGTTCAACAAAGATACGAGCACAACGCGAAATGAGAACAATTTCCTTTTTTTTTACGTGCATGTATTACTAACTCTATCCAAGTATAAATTCACCTTGAAAAAGTAAATGGCAGCCGCCGTCCAACCGGTATTCTAGAATGTGCTCTTAGGGACAAAAAGTCTGAGAACCCCTGCATTAGATGATAACAACAAAGAGTGTAACTATTAGATAATTAGATTTAAGGATCAGGATAAGGATTAGAAAACTATTTTGTAAAAAAAACTGCGGAAAAAAAATGGGACAGTTCTATATCTCCCGTCCTACTGGGCGGATTGCCGAAATTCAAACTGCGTTTTCCATGTCTCAAAAGCGTGATTTAGGATATGTATTAGATTATATAGCATTGTTCTAATGTAGGTATTTTGACATAAAATCGGACGTTTTCTGAAATGACATGGCAATTTTTTTCCATATTTCGATTCTACGACTCAAATCATGCCAAACTGCCAAGTTTTGTAAAATTCGCGAGAGCAGTTTTTGAAAAATTATCTCTCAAAATTTTAGTTCCTCAATGTTAATTCAACTTGGTATGTATCTATTAATATCTCTTTTTTGTTCAACTTGATTCTTCCTTTCATATTTCGAAATTTGGGTACATTCCAAATCAAATTCGCCGATTTTTTATGATTTATTTTTTTAATTTGTATTTTTAAATAATTTTTATAAATTTTTGGAAAACCATTTTTAACAATAATCTATAAAATTTTTATCATCAACTTAAAGTAGATGTATTTCTAACTATACCTGCAAAAAATTAGAGCTTTTTATTCAAAATTTTCGAAGATATATACGTGAATTTTTACGTTGGCGCTTTTTGAAATTTGCAATATTTGTTATAACGATAATAACACCAAATGTGGTTTACGCAAAATCATTTGAATGTATGAATGATGACTTTTTCCGTTCGTCTGCAATGAAAAAAATGGAGGAAAATAGGTTGCTGTAAGTAAAAGGAGTTCGCCAAGTGAATTATTCTTGGCGCAAACTGAAAAAATACGCCAAGATAAATTTTTGAATTTCTTTGTAAATTTCGCAAAAAATTTAATATTTAGGCATAATTTGAGTCGTAGAATCGAAATATGGAAAACATTGGCATGTAATTTCAGAAAAAGTCCGATTTTGTGTCAGAATACCTATATTAAAAGAATTATTGAGAAAGTTGTCGAATTTTCTATTCGTTGTTGAGAGAAAAACTAGAAAATTAGTAGAAAAATCTCCTCGTAGTGCTGCAAATTTATGCCTAATATGGGAAATGAAATATGAGAGAATTACTTAAGGATTGTAAGAACCATGATCCCCTAACCATTTCTATTTTTATGAACTTGCAAATTTATAATATACATTTTTGAACAGAAAAAGCAAAAGAAAAAGTTAAAATACTAAAAAACAGTGAAAACTAAAGTTAATCTTTTTATTCAAAGCTCCAAACAGAACTTGTCAAGGGAAAAGTGTTCTAAAGCTTTAAACAAAGTCAATTAACTGAACAACAAATCGAGTTTCCTTCTGATCAACTCACTGAGACCTCTATCGTCAATCAGCACTATTATTTTTAATTCTAAACAATATATATTCAAACAATATAAATTCAAATATATTTAGATATACTGAAGCATTGTATAAAAAAATTTGTGTAGTATTATTTAGAATTGTTTAGAATTTGTTTAGAAATATTATATTAAAAGAATGATATATATAAATCTAATACATATCCTAAGTCTCGCTCTCGAGACATGGAAAACGCAATTTGAATTTTGTCAATCCGCCCAGTACAACGGGAGATATAAAACTTTGTGTGTGTGTGTGAGTGTGCAGTGTATATTTAAAAATACGCTTTCTGCTCAGATATCTAAATGTCTTTGAGTAACAATGCACATGGTGATGAATAGGCTCTTGCTTGATGCTGAAAACCAAACCTCAACAATGAGAAATATTAGGAGTACAAGTAAGTCTTCGCCATTTGAAAAAAAATGGCGCCATCAGTAAGTTATAGTTAAAACTGTCCGATGTAAAACGTCATATTGCAAGGCTGGACACCTTCAAATATTAGTGCCATATGTTTTTTTTCTTGCGAAAATGTCGAGTTTTGAGCGGAATGAACGTCACTTGGAGGAACTTTTGATTTACTTCTTTAATTTGAAGAAATTTGCAGCTGATGCGCATCGATTGCTTGTAGAAGTATATGGTGAGGCTGCCTTAAGTGGAAGGATGAAAGTGTACGAAGAGGCGGAATCCAAACAATATTACATGAAGATTTGTGCCAAACGCAATTAGAACATGCAGTTACATTAGAAGTGACTCAAAAAGCAACTTCACGTCATTCAAAATCATTGGGAATGAGTCAGAAGCAAGGAAATTAGGTTCCATATGAACTGAAGCTGAGGAACGTCGAACGTTGTTTTTTACATCTGAAATGCTGCTTGCCAGGCACAAACGAAGGAGTCTTTTGCATCATATAGTCATTGGTGATGAAAAATTGATCCACAGCGGTACCCCAAAGAAGAAGAAATCATGGAGACCACCTGCCATGCTTAACATCGACAGCCAAGCCGAATATTCATGGAAAAAAATCATGTCGTGTATATGGTGGGATCAACTTGGTGTCATGTGTTATGAGTTGATCAAACCGAACGAAACCATTATTGGGGTGTCTAACGAACACAACTGATGAGAAAACCTTTTTCTTACCCCTAAAATACTATTCTTGGTATCATTAACTAACTAACTCTTTCACGACCAGATTGCCCTGTATTCAGACGACAGCAACCGCCCGAATACGGCCGAAATTGCGATCTTGTTTTCTTCCCTTCCCCTAAGGTATGTCGTAGCAGGTGCAGTTTCGCCAAATGCATTGCATCAGTTTACTGCAGACAGCTTGTCCTAAGAGGTTTAATTGTGGTTTCGTATCTTTAGGTTACACGTTTCATTTCGTTTTTGATTCTCTGGTTTCAGTTTAAGACCTTCAGAATAGGTTTATAAAGAATGGATTAAAGGCTAATGGAATTTTTGTTAGAGCGTAGAAAGGATGTCATTCGAAATTTCTACGCCTATTTCTGCGTTAATGGACCGGGAGAGGACGTAATTGCTGTGAAACTGGAAAAGTATTTCGGGTGGTTCGGTATTTTAAGGATGCAAGTTAGCAAAGAAGTGATTTCAAGGAGTGAAGGGAGACAATCACTCTACGAGACCACAACCTTCAGGCCATACATGGGATACATCAAGGAACGGGCAAAGCAGGCTAATATCTCACCTGCTGAAAACCAGTATAACCCCAAAGTTCCAAGTCTGAGTTCAGTTGCTTAGTTACTGTTATCGCGAGTTGTTTAGTTCTGCGTGAATTAAGATATCAGAGTTAGTTTTCTCTTTAGATGCGCTTTGTATTGGTTTGTAGTTAACGTTTTTAGTAATTTGAAGCATAACTACTGATTATATTGAGTTATATTGTGAACACCTGTACGAATACCCCTGAGGGATATTCCGGCGTTTTGATATATTTCTTTTGATAAGAATAAATTTCATTAACCTATTATCGGAATTGTGCATTAAATTTATTATGAGCCCCTAAGCACACAACAGTATTAAACCTAAATTATACATTTTAAGGGGAGCTTTTTAATCCAAAGGGCAACTTGCCCAGAAGGACTATTAATTTCGTTTTCGCATTGATTCACTATAAGCATTGTTTCACTTTTCAAATTGTTTCCGTCAAATATTATCGCCCTGTATTATATTTAAAGAAATTAAATAATACAGAATCTGCATAAATGTATGTATTTTTCTCGCATTGTGATAAAACAATGGTACTTAGAGCCATCAGATTTTGAATGGCGTAATCCTACTGCAAATATGGGCATCTGGAAGCCCAAATTTGAAACTTGGAATTTGTTTTATTACCGATTTCATATTTTGTAAATCTTTAACGAATTTTTGATTAACAAACTCAAGGATTTCCAAGCGAGCAATGGCAACGTCGTATAGAAAAACATTTTTATCTCCACACGCGCCAGACTCTGTATCGGAAATTCTAAAGATATGCTCATTTTAAAATTATTTTGCGACATTGTTGTTGAACTGAATTTTATGGTTTAAGTGCGAAGAATATGATATTTAATAAAGGTAACACACAAAATGTTAAAAAAAAAACGCCCCTTTAGACGTAATTTAAAATCTGAAACCTTTCAGGTTTTTTTTTTTTTTAAGCATGACTGAAAATTAAACAGACGGGGACATAAAAGGCTTAATTCTACCGACAGATGGATTTTGATCGCCCACTAAAAAATAAAAATTACTCAAAGATGATAAACACATAAAGAGAATATGCACGTAAAGGTCAAAACAGGAGATATACTGAAACTCCACGTAATAATAAACTAGTACGCAAATTTATGCCATTTTATGAATACCAACAGTATTCGTAACATGATCAGCGAAATTTATGAGACTGAATACACTGTTAAAAATTTGGTTCAAAGTTTCACCAAACTATGGTGCTGAAAGAGTTGCAACCAAAAGATGGTAAAACACTTAACCATTATTTGGTGCTTTGGCTGAACCTTTATTTGGTAATAGGTTGAACCATTATTTGGTAATAGGTTGAACCATTATTTGGCAATAGGTTGAACCATTATTTGGTAATAGGTTGAACCATTATTTGTTAATAGGTTTAACCAAGAATTGGCAGTATGTTAAAGCAAGAATGGGGAATGTTGAACCATAAATTAGAAATGCGTTAAATGGGCTATATTACAATATGGATTGAGAATACCTTAAACCCTTAACTATAATTATGTTTACCGTTAACTGTAATTTATAGGAAGTTATTTGAGAGTTCAGTCATAAAATTTTCTATTATCCATTTTTCTGATATTTTTTTATTCAATTACTGCTATGGCTCCCTTCTTCTGGTACTTTTTTTAATTCATTACTGCTGTGGCTAAGATATTTAGAAATTCCTTATGCAAATCAGCATATCTATAGCAATAATTATTGAAAATTTGGCTAGAACAGCAGATTTACTTGCATAAGATTGATTCAGTTTTGAGAGAATGAAAGTATAAAATATATATCATTAAAATACACATTTGCAATATATCAGCATGTATATAAAAATATATTTTTACAAAATTAAATGCCTTACACACCAATAGGAATAAGTTAAAATGTAACTGCTCATTGCAAGAGCTGAATTTTAAAAATTCATGTTTGATATGCCTTCACTTGTAAATTAAATTGCATTAGCTTTGAGATTCAAGGTCTCTAGTATTTAAATTTACAACAGAAATTGCTTTCTCATAACAAAATTGATATTATACATTGTGTGTAATGTGTAATTAACAGCTATTCAACTAATTACTATTATACTATATAAAGAAAAATTATTCCATGCATAATTCTTATTTTCATTCACATGCCATGACACTTACCTTTAAAATTTGGAGACCAGAAGTATTTGCTAGAATCTGTAAGGTTTCCCATGTCCCCTCCTCACACAAAAACAAGTTTTACTTTATGGTAATTTTTTATTTACAATATGTTAAAATATATTATGAAGCATGATAAATTATAATACTTATGTACCTATACAATAAAGAAAATTTTCCAAAGCTATTAATATTGTTCAATAAATTCAAAAGTAAATTCCATTTTTCTGCAGATTAAATATATCTCTTGGTAGCATGTTATATAGAAACGTCAACATTTCATTTAAAATAAGTCAGAGGAAAAATATAACTTAAGATGGCAAAGCTTAATGAAGAACACGTTTAAATCCACATAGACAAATTTTCTGCAACTGCTACATAAGAAAAGTAATTCATTAAGAAACATTTTATGCTGAATTTTGCACAGACATACATGTAAGCATAATTTAATAAATTATATCACTTATATTCTGTTTAAGAAATTTAAAATGAAACTACTCATAAAACCTGTCGAATGATTACGTATATTTTATAAATATTTTAATCATTATTTTTCAGAATTTAATAACAAGTACTTCTGAATAATTAGCATACATTATTATGCTTATATAGAAACAGGACATACATCAATAACATTCATCTAACTTGAAAACTTTAATTGTATGAAATAAATACGATAAATGTACTTGTAAAGCATGCATGGGGGATATTTACCATTACTTATAATATTGACAAAAAGCATTTTGCAGTTTCATATCCTGGAGTATTTAAACCAATAAATCTCAGAAAACACAAGTGTATGTAGTAGTCATTTTAATACATTTGTGAAAATTTCAATAGGATATTTAACAATATCATGAAACCCAAATTTAGAATTTTTTATTTAACAATTTAATGGTAGTCTCATGTACTTAAACAGTTCTTGCAGTTCATAATCATTAGAAGAGAGACGCAAAGAATGCATGGTACTCAACATTAGATCAGTGATTTTTCACACTGTTGGTTGTATCGGAAATGCAACGGGTGGTAATTTGTGGGCACAGTGGTCTGACAAGCACATTATATCAAGCTCAGCGACGGTGTACCTCATAACGCACCATTTGGTGACTGCACTCTTTTGCCAGGATGAATTTCATAAGCTTGTTCTAATGTTCCAATTGAGATAAGTCACAACACATTCTGATCTTGCATGGATGTCGAGGTAGTCTTGGGGAGTACAGGGTCAGGCCTTCACAACCAGTGATTGAAAGAAGACAACATCTTTTAGATACTGTTTGTAGCTCTATTTCAACATCATTGGGAACCTAAAAAAAGAAGCGTTAATACACAGCTACATAACATCATGCATTATCTAAACTATTAATTTTATATTTATTTTTTCTTTCATAATTCTCACCCTCGTATCATGACTGATGTTACTATTAGTATTACTAGGTTATACTGACTGATGTTTCTGTGTTTTAGTATATAAGTTACAACAAATATATACTATCATTGCAATATATACTAAAAATAACATAAAGCATCCATAATATATTAAATTTAATTAATAAAAACTTAAATATTCATTTTGATTGGTTTATTTGGATGCAGCAAGCCACTCGATTGCTATCTGACTAGGGTATGTACATTGGGTTGCATTCATGTTACACATGGAGGAAGCCAAACATGCAGGCAGTGCGTTTGCATGGATTCAAACCTGGGTCGAAATGCCAGTGTTAAACAGTATCAACCATATCATTACTGGTAGTAAAATGTTAGTTTTACTTTTAGTTTCTAATAAAAAGTATAGAAGAAACAAAAACACAATAAAAAAGGAAGATGCATTAAAAACAATTTTTGTCAAATACCAGGGCTAAATATCAAATATATGGCTGGCCGAACATCAATACTTTGAGATATTGAGGATTTTATTTTTTAAAAAAGGAGGTATTAAGACTATCCCCGAACCCAGCAAAGAAGCACAAAAATGTACTGATGAGGCATTGCATCATGCCGCCAAAAATATATTTATGTTGAAATGTGTTGCTGCTGGTAGAGCATACATTCCACCGGTATTCAAAAAAATCTAATATATAATGTATATTAATATGCCTACACATCTAAAGGTATATTTAGTAAAAAATACACAATTATAAGAATTATAAAACATTAAGCATTAAAAAAATACAAAATATTAAGAAAATTAGCTGGATTACATTATTATACCAGCACCAAAGTGTTTATTTTACTATTATAAACCTACCAATATTACCCAAATATATTTATGTGGCAATTTAGTTGTGCCCATAGCAACC
>KK112544.1:612242-647718 GCA_000611955.2 Stegodyphus mimosarum | reverse complement strand
TTTTCTCTGCTTCCTCCCAGTGAGAGAGGATCGCGGTGGACGTGAAAAAAGAAGTGGAAAAACCCAAGAAGACTGCATGTCTTATATGGAAAAAGAAAAGAAATTATGAAAGCAGCATTTTTGAACTAGAAATAAGGATATCCAAACAAATATCTCTCTCCAGTCAGCAATCAATTTGTGACTTTTTAATGGGGATGAATAATCAGAAAATACCAAAATGTTTTTGAAACTTATATGTAATATATGACATTACATTTAAAAATAAGAATAATACAAGTTAGAAAAGGTAAAAATAGAGAAGCTAGATTTTGGAAAATTTTTCTTATGTAAAGCACGGGTTCTCAAGTTTTTTCTTACATAAACCCCTTTTAAAAGAACTTTAGAAAAACGTTTTCTTCATCGAACCCCTTACATTTTTCTCTGTAATGCAGCATAATCAAAATACAAATAATTGCAAATAAATAACAGCAAACTAAAATTTTGAACAAAAATTTTAAAAAAATGGTTTATTGGATTTTTTTTTTTTAATCTTTATTTTTAATTTTACAAATATAAACAAGTTGCCAGAAACAAAATAACGGATTTTAACTGCACAAAACTTCAATTTTAATTACACAGAAGTATGAATAATTAATGTGATCTGTGCATTCATGTAATTCTTTTAGCATTTGGCATAAAATTGCTCAATTCTCAAATCACTTCCATTACAAATATTCAACCTGTTTCTTTCTTCCCATAGTAAATTGCTGACTTGACTCAAATCTACTTATACTAGGTTAGAAGAGGGAAAAGGCAATGTTGGTTTGGTAACAACTTTTATTTTGGGATATTATTCTTGTATGACATTTAAAATCTGAAATAAAGCATATTACGTACCTGCACTTCTGGAATCAATAGGAATCTTGACTGTGCTGATTAATTGCCACTGCAAATTCGGCTGTCAATGTCCAGATCTTCATCGACTCCCTATAAAATTTCCATGCCCACCTTGGGGCCACTTGCCCGCCTGGAGGCGATTGGGATCCCTTGATACAATGATATGATTGCAAAAAGCACTGTTAGCTAAGAAAGTGGAAATTTTCAGAAACACAACTTTTTGTAGTAATATATTTTGAAAATATAACAGCTTAAAAACTGAATATTTTGAATATTTCAGCAATTTGAAATAATTAAAAAGAAAACTGGAACAATTACATGTACAGTTACTGATACAAATCAGAGACTTATACTCTGAGAATTTAAACTTAAAATTTACTTTACCTTTATTACTGTCATCTTGAAAGAATATTAATATTTACATCAAAATAACTATAAAATATACATTTAATTTAAATTTATCAAACGTTTTTATTGTATTCATGTATAAGCACTTAAAAGTTACCTAAAATAATTACAAAAAAGGTAAAGTACAAATAGTCCTCTGCATATTATTTGAATTAAAAAAAATGGATGTCTTCGAAACAAAATGTTATTTTGGATGACTTCACAAGTAAAATTAAGCAAAAAGTTTAAATTATTCAAATAAAAAATAAGGTTTAGATTATATAAACCAAAAATCAACTTGCAAAAATATTCAAGGAAATTCCACAGCATCAGTTTTGCACAATTATCTTCATTTATTTCCTATATAACAGGGTCTTTTCTCACATACACTAATGTAATGCTTTCTAAATGACGTTAACCCTATTTGGCAATATTTGTTACCCTTAACAATAAATTATACTGCACAGTTAAAAAAATAGTACTTAAATTAAATCTTTGTGTTATGCTCTCCAATTATAAAAGAAGTTAATGCATCTATGAATTATTGATATCAAATAAAAAGTAAACAATGTCAATTACTCTAATATTCCGCCATATTTACCACTAACGAAATGACATATGAAGAAATAACACTTAGCTCATATTCTAACTGGTTAGAAATAATCAATTATATTTTTAAGCAATCAAACTTCGTTTTGAAGATTTAAACACAAATAAATACAATTTCAATAGTCACTTAGCTCATATTCTAACTGGTTAGAAATAATCAATTATATTTTTAAACAATCAAACTTCGTTTTGAAGATTTAAACACAAATAAATACAATTTCAATAGCACATTGTAACTACTTCAGAAAAAAAAAGTCTCTTATTTGCTATTATTTTAAATGCCTGATATTAATTAAATTCTTAATCCAAAGTTATTTCTTAAAATCAGAAACCATAGTCAAAATTCATTTACGTTCCACCTCAAACTACAAAACATGATTTTGCAGGATTATAAGAGGGGTTAAGAGATAATTATTTTTGTCATTTCGGCTATTAAAAATACTACCAGTTTGGCAAAATCTTTCTTGATCTTGAGAAATTCAACAAATTAACAATGTATCTGTAAAAGCACAAATTAAGATACATTTTGAATGATAAGTAAAACAGAAATTTACTCCCAGTTTGGCAGAGAAAATGTACAGAATTTCTTAAATTCCAACATTTGTGGCAGTTTGATGCTAAGCTGAATGAGTACCTAGAACAAAATCTATAAATTGTTGGCATTTTTGTAGTAGCTTGGTGAGCAATCATAACAGTATGCATAATAAACACAACTGTTCAAGTTCAATATATATTATTATATGAAATATTGAAAAACAAAATTTTTAAATACCAAGTTTGGCCAAATAAGCATGCTTTCGAACAGAATATTTAAAAACATGGCTAAATAACAATAATTCAATGCATCTTTATCAAAAAATTCTTCTCGTAAAAAGGAAAGTTTAGATAATATTTCAAAATGGTTTTAATCAAACAATAAGATTTAATAAACAAAAATTTTCACAAAGCAATAAAAAAACTTGCTACTTCAACAAAATATTCCAAATACAGTTTTATCATGTCAATCAATAACTTTCAATTTTGCTGGGATCCCTAGGGAAAGTTTTCATAATCAACATACTCTTTGAAATCATCAGCACATTTTTACAGAGATAAAAAAACTTGGATATTAAGCGTAGTTAATAACAGTAAGCTGACCATAATCTGAAATTTCTAGCACTTTCAATGATGATTGACACTGTACCAAGATTTTCATCTAGAGAAAAATTAAACCATAAATTTAGTTTTAAACAACAAGACTTAAATTTTCATGTCAAAAAAGTTTTTTTAACGTTTTAGATGAATTATGTGCTTCTTATTTCTCAAGTTCACAAACAGCGTAAGAACTATTATATTCCAATACTGATGCTGACAGAACATTCTATGTTTGTATTGTAGTATTCTATTTTCTACAGAATGACTATAACGTATTTTATAGCAATACATATTACGTAATATATGCAGAACTACACATTATGTTATAACAATGTTTTTACTAAGAATGTTCGGGAATCTCTTTTTAGACTTCTATTCAGCTACGTTCTATACAGTAGTAATAACCAAATGGTGAAAGTAGGCTTCAGCACTAACGCCACTCATTCCAACAAAATCATTAAAAAGTTACTGCGAATGCATTTTAACACCATTTTGTATCTTACATTTCATTAATACATAAATCAAAAAGGAAACAAACCAAAAATATACGTACCTTGTAATTATCGAATACACAACCGACTATCCGTTAACTGATTCAAACAGCCGCCATTAAACTTTCTAAAGATGGAATCACGGGAAGACCAGGCATGCGCTGAATGCTTCGGTTTGATTGGCTGCAAAGTATTCCTTAAAAATAGTGAAACGTTTACCTAGTTGGATCGTTTCACCAAATATCAGTGAAACGTAAAATCAAGTGAACCATGTTTTGGTACTATCTTTGATTTTGAACCATTAAATGGTGTAACGTTGGACTAAAATTTTTTACAGTGTAGCTGATTTTGCTAATACCAACATTAAGTGTACCGCTGTTTAAATTTTATCAATGATTAATAGAAGTCATTTGCAGATTACGCTTGGAAATATAGTGCGATCTGCATAAACGAAGCAGAACTGAATTATGATATTAATTGTCTGCGAACCTTACCTGAAAGACATCTATTTCAGACCTTAAATCTGAAGAATTTAAAACTTCTAAGATGGCAATTAATTAATTTTTATATTATGCAATGTTTAGCAACATGTTAATATGTAAATACTATGTCAGGACTGAGTGTTCGGTGCATATTCTTGGCAAACATCTTCGTGAAACTCCTTAAGTCCTGATCTGGAACAGGGAGCTGAATGCAGCTATGTTCGGTGGTAGGATACTGTGATTAAGTTGGAGAATAACTGCACTTGAAAGGGATTTAAAATTCCCTTTTATTAAATCACTATTATTTACAAACCACTTCCCAACTCGGGAGGGATACAGAAAGTAAAAGACCACACTTGGGTCTAAAATGAACAATCAAATAATATTTAAACTAAAGCTAATTAGAACTTAAATTAGTCGTTGCTCACAGAGCTATACGCGAGGTTGGCCTCTAACTAAATGGTGCGTAGCAAGATTTACTAATACTGACGCACTTGGATTTATTTCAATAAGCAATCACGTAAAAGCACTATGGCTTAGAATTTAAATGCTAGCTGGTCAGGCGAACGTCGAATAGAGTAATCGTGATCTGAGACTAAAAGCTCTCTCACACTGAGAGGTTTCTACCTCTGGTTTAAATAGAACTTGCTCCACTTCAAATTAGCATAAGCTGAAAACGCGCGCTTCTTCTAACGGGAAGTTGAAAATGAGAAGAGATAGAAAGATTTAAATTAAAATAAAACTTTGTTAGTTTAACTAAAACCTTACAACTATATTCAACTTGCGGCTTTCCGTCTATCTACAGCCTTGCCGCCCACCTGCACCGCATAGGCATTTTAAGCGATCTTGTTTCAATAGTTTGTGATTCTGGAGAGGAAATGGACCGGGAGCACCTACTCTGATGTTGGACTCTAACGTTGTCTTACAGAACAGTCGAGACACAAGAACACTCTTTAAGGCTGTAAAGTTCTATTGTCTATCTGTTGTGTAGAATCTGCAGAAATAGTGATTTCGCCGAAGAAGAGTTAAAACTTCCCTTTTTTAAACTCTTAAAACTTTATTTAGAATGCGTCAATTTGACGCTAACATACTACGCCTCAACTTGGACGGTAACTGAAACAGTAGAATCAAAACTCAATATTGGAGATATTCACAAGAAGTAGAATTAAAATAGAGGACTCTTACAGTCCTGTATCCTACAGCGCGTAGATGAGTCTAGTGGCAGCAAGATAATAGCTGTTAAGCCACATCTAACCAGCAATAAAGGCTAAGCCGAAGCTTGCGTATAAGCACGCACAGAAATTTCCCAGACTTCTCTCTCTTTCTACTGGAACATCGATATTTAAATTTATTCTCCCACTGGTAGAATTTGCATTTCTTAGGCGCACCACCAAATTTAAATATTCTGCCACTGACAATTAGGGGAATGAAGGCCTATAGGAAGGTAACTTAAAATTAAATTTAACTGGTTATTTAAAATAAATATAAATCCCTACAAGGAAATGACTTCCGTCTTTTTGTTCTTAGTTCTATTATTTGTAAAGTCTGTTTATAAGATTTTAGTTCTTTGTAACTTTCTGCCTAGCCATTGAAAATAATAATAACAAAGCTGAAAGCTTTCAGATTTTATATTACGCTCAAAGGGGCGGTTTTTGTTTCTAACGTTTTATGTGTTACTTTTATTTATTAAATATCATGTTCTTAGCACTTAAACTATAAAATTCAGTTATAATAATAAATAATTTAAAAAATAGCATGTCTTTAGAATTTCCGATACACAGTCTCGCGCGCTGGAGAAAATCCCCCCCTTCCTGTACAGTGTTGCCATTGCTGGCATTGAAATCGTTGAGTTTCTTAACCAAACATTCATTAAAGTTTTACAAAATATGAAGTAGATAATAAAACAAATTCCAAATTCCATGTTCGGGCTTCCATATCTCCATATTCTAGTGGAGGGCAACTTATTGAAAATTTGATGTCTCTAGGAACTGTTGTTTTTTACCAGAGCTAGAAACATACATACATTCATGCATATTCTTCATTATTTAGTTTCTTTAAATATAATGCGGGGATCTAATATTTGGTGGCAACAATTTGAAAAGTGAACCAACATTTACAGTGAATCAATGCAAAATGCCGAAATGAAATTAATAGCCCTTTGGGGTTATCGCCCTTTGGGCTAATGATAATAATAACAGATTTGAACTTTCAAATACATGTCATTCTAATTTTAACTTATTAATATAATTTTCCAAATATCTGGTATTCAGCAGCATGCCCATTACAGAAATTCAGTATATGCTCCTGGCTTACCATAATTCTTTTTGCTCAGACCGAGGCATTTTTTACTCAAAAAGGAACCATTTTCAGGAAATGCTCACAATAGAGTAACTATGATTGAAAAAGCTAAATAAAGTATTTGTTAACAAACAGCAACAGTAAGTTAAAGTTTCAAATAACGCAAATGAACATATCATATTAATGAGAAGTCATTAGTATTTACCACTGGTGTCAACTTTCCGTTAAGAAGTTTAATGGCATCGAAAAATTCACTGAAGTTTAGTTGACTGCTAATTTTGCAGCTTTGTAAAACTTCTACGGTTGATTTCACCTTTTTGTTTTGACCACTTGATATTCATTATTGAATTCCCTTTCGACTAATGCCGATGTTCATGCCATGTTGAAAATGTATTATATTATTTGAGCAAGATGAAGCTGTAAGGTTTATCCTAATTTTATAACAGTTATTTTAAGTTTATGCACCTTTCCTACCTCTTCTAGCTTCAGCTGACAATTCCTTACCAGAATGCATTTTCAGAAACGCGTTGAATGCAAATGAGTAAGAGTTGTATTTAAGTCGATGTTTTACTAACTTCGTTAGAGAGCCAGAGTTTCTGATTAGCGCGCGTTTGCCTTTGGGCTAGTCTCTCTCTCGGCCGTACTTCAGGCCCTTGATAGCTTCGCCTACTTAACTGAGATTTAAGGGCAAACTACTTAGAATCTTGATAGTTTCGGCTATGTCTTTCAGTTAGCTTTAGTTAAGCTAGTTAAGTTTAATTTCATATTCATTTGAGTTCAAGCCCAAGTGTAGGCTTTGCTGTACGCTCTGAGATAGGAGCCGACTCTGTTGATCCTTATTTTGAGAAATAAAGGGTAATTAACCCTTCTTGAGACTTACGTCTCTGTTCACACACTCAAGTGATAATTCGCTTATCGGTGTAAAAGGGTTCCTACATTTAACTGTTAAATAAAAGGACGGAATCCCACAAAACAATTAAAACTAAATATTTTCTTCCTTTTAAATGACTGAAAAGTTTAGGGTTATTATGTTATTTTCATGCTGGACACGTGAAAAATGTACAGTGCCCTCAGCGGGGCTCGAACCTGGACCTCAGGAATGCACGCCGAATATACTACCGTTACACTACGAAGGCATGCGGAAAGGAGGGAGAAAATACTTTATATACTCCTCATTTTGAGGATTAGGGGACCCAATTGCCAAATCCTGGTGGTACCGAATTATTGTCCACCACCTTTTTAATTCGGGTGGCACTACATAGTAATTTAATCCCCCCCCCGATGTCAGGAAATTAAAGAAATGCGTAGCGCTCTTCCCGAGACTCGAACCTGAACATCTCGAATACGCGCGAAGTGCGCTACCGTTACACCACCAAAGCATACTGGATGGAGGGAGAAAATACCTTAAAAAGTTATATTAATTTTTTTTCACAACTTTTATTTTTCCAAATTTTATAATTAGCTAACTAAAAAAAAACTTTACAATCATTACTTGATTAAAAAGCTCATCCATGTTTATTTATTCAATTATTTGCAACAGTTTCATTATTATTATCATTATTGTCCTTTACTTGAAGTTTCAGTTTCAGACAATGTTAAGTCACCGTTGTTTACCCAAACAAAAGATTCTGTTCGATCAAATGCTCTTTTTGCTCCGTCATGTTTTCCCATAAGTCAGTGTTAGAAGGACATCTGTCATTATTTCGGGGAAAAACACATTGAAATCTAAGTATAAAACATTTAGATTCTTAGCAGCGAGCATAACAAAGAGGATATTTTAATTGGTAAATCGTCGATTAATTTGAGGCTGCATTATTTTTACTTCTTGCATATTCGGCACTTTTAAAATTTTACCAAATAACGAGGAAAAAATTACAAAATAGAAATAATGCATATACCACATCATCAAGCCCGGACAATCCGGGTCAAAGCCGGACAGCAGGTAAGCCTAGATGTTATAGCAATGGGTACCGGGTATTATGTCACATGTGTATTAGTGTGCATTTTCAACATTGTGACTTATAAGGACAGATCCAGTTTATTGGCATCTAAACGTACTCATCTCTTAGAAATCTATCAGGATCAAGTATTGAAAACTAGTCGTAATTGTGTTACACCTCTATTAGCAATGCCAACCAATCAAATTCAGAGTACAGATAAAGATATTCGTATTCTTTTGTCTTCAGTCTACTTTCAGTTCCCAGTAATGAGTAAAATCCGTCAGAGTTGGGGGGGAAGGCAGATCTTCCAGGATAAGAAAGAAGGTAAATGAGTTTCTTTCATAAAACAATAAGGACAACAAACGACAGCGTCTTGCGTGCTTACGAGTCATGTCCGTGCACAAAGAACATAACATCAAACGCTTTTACACCTATCATCGTGCAGCTAAACACCTAAAATATGTTCGGGAAACATCTGCTATTGTATATTGACTCGAAGAGAAAGTTTACAGGCAAGAAATCTATTTTTGTAAAATAAACAAACAAAAAGAAAAGTTCTTGCTTGGCATCGTTTATTGTTAGTTCAGAGAATTAGAAAGCAAAACAAATGTAATCTGACGGCGAATTTGTAAAACAATGTTTGTGGGAATAGAATGTATGTTATGAAAAGGAAATTTTGCTCACGGAATCCAGAATGTTTTTCTATCAAAGCGTACTTTTCCCAGATGGATGGAGGGAAATAAACATCAGTATAACAATTTTACTAAATCAGCATCAATGCAAAAATGTTTACTCAACGAATCGTTTGTTGTCAATGCAAAGATTTTGAAGGCAGAATGCTTGTTACATGATGGCGAGTAGAAACTGCGCCATGAAGAAGGATAATTCATCATATATTTGGATAAAATTACCATCAAAATAGACTTGTAAGGTGTCCAATACATTTAGTACCTTTCCTGAACCTCTCATTTTTCCGCCAGGATGCAAATTTAAAGTTAAGTGAAGGGGTCTGGAACTTTTCGCAGTCGCCAGTTACCGTGGCCGTTTCGACGATATTTTTCTTTACATAACTGTATCATACTCGTATTAAATTTATTTAGTTTAATAATGTTTACCTTTTGTATACGTAATAAAGGTTGCTTATAACATATATAGTTGTTTACAAATATGAGATATAAAGAAATTACACATAGTTAATTAGAAAGTTGGTCAGTGTCAAGAAGACCTGGGGCTAAACTTCTGATATAACAGAAGTTATATTATCGATTTTAAAATTATGCGGGTACAGTATTTACATGATTCGTTAAAATTTCTTGAATAAATTTCCCTTCCGAATAAATTCTCTTCCGGAAAAAAAAGTTATTAATTCTAGGTAATATTTTAGTAATTCTGGAAGATGTGTTTAATTGAAAAAGGTTCTTTTCTTTAAAAAATTAAGACAACCAGAGGTATACAATAGGTAAACAAAATTATTAAATTAGATAAACTTAATAATATAATATGGCAAGATTATAACACAGGCATATAAAGAAAAATATCTCTTAAATACACAACAGGTAAACAAAACTATTAAACTAAATTAACTTGATATAATACAGCAAGATATGTATAATACAGTCATGTAAAGAAAAAAATGCACTGACGGCGGAACGTTCCGACGGTGAAACGGCCACGGTGAATAGACCCATTTCCAAGCAAAGTGAGTACAAAGTTAGACAAACCTTGTAGTTTATTCAAAGCGTGATTTTGCTAGCCAGTTCACGTTACTAGTTTGTCCTTGAGGTTACACCAAAGAATGTGTATTGTTAAAAAGGAAAACTTCGCCGCAGCAGAAGTGGGTCCCTTCGAACGAAAAGGGAAACAGCTGTGCATGCGTGAAATATCAATCGTCAAAAAGTGCCAAAGCTCGAAGCTATGTCGAAGTTCGAACAGGTTCGACGGCCACGTTTATCAAGAGGTTAAAGCCAAAGAACGTCTATGTAAAGAAGGAAAGGCTCCATAGACGTAATGCAAACCAGTTTGTCTTCTACGCCCCTAGAAAGAAAAAGAAACATTCGACAAGAGATTTGGCGACAGACTGTTGGTGAGAATCTCCCCTCTGTGATGTACTGGACCTGGCCGAGATTTTCGTCCTCCGCCACGAGTCAAAGAATTTGTAAGGGCCACGCCAAATTCTTTGGCCACGTGTATAGGAAATTGAGGAACACGGGTTAAGATGAATCGTTCTTTGACCTGGGAAATGACGAAGTATTAGGTGAAGTTTCACATTCACTGCCTATTGAATTTGCATTATAGGGGAATGTAGCCTTATTTGGACCGGTTTGATATACAAAGACTGATGATATCTGCGAGATTTGAGATAGGCATTTGCTATACGTAGACGTAGAAGAGGTTAATGCAACTGTGTTTGTAAAGAAACGCCTCGTGGTTACATTGAGAGAAATGGTATTCATTTGGCTAAGAAGAAAATCTGTTATTTCGACATTAGTGTAAAAGCAGTTAATTCGTCTAAACGTAAGTAATTACATGTCTTAGTATACCATCACAAAACTTGCTTATTTTTATACAATTTGCAATTATAATTTTGCGAGGTTATGTTCGTTTGATGTTTCTGTACAATATCGAGCATTAAATATTCAAGTTTCCCAAGTTGGACCGAAAACAGTTGCCGAAATTGAACCGGTCCAATTTCGGCAACGACATTTTTTTCATGGATAAATTATAATTAACCCATGTATTTACAGATGAGCAATTTGCACCAGCTGATGTTTTGCAACCTTCTGAAACCCCTGTTTCACCTTCTAGTAGTGATGATGACGAAGATAGAAGTGATAACGAAAATAAACGATTTAGGACAGTTCTTGAAAAAATATCACCGCGAGCAAAGAAAAATCCAAATCCAACTGGCCCTTCGTCTTCTCGCAGTGCCCAGAAAGAAGTGGAAATAATAAGCAGCCCTTACAAATCGCGGTTATACCAAAGCTTAAAAAGAAAAAATCAGTTCCCAAAGTTTCACAAAATGCAGAAACATAAAAAAGAAACTGGTGATTCATGGTTTTGTATATTATGTGAAGAAACCAAGGAAGAAGAAATGATACAATGCATGAAATGTCAGGATTGAATACATACTCGGTGTGCTGGAGTTAGAGCTGCAATTAAAAGGTTCTTTTGTTGTAATTGCCGTTAAGAAAGCTCATGGTCCAATTTAGGAAACAAGCGATTCAAATAAAGAAACCGGTTTCCTAAATTGAATCGATAACACGATTCGATTTTTTTTAATTCATTTTTCACCGTTACAAATAATTTTTAAAATTTAATAAATGGTTCTATTTTGAAGGTACACTTAGTGAGTTTATTTTCTACTACTTAATTTTTATTGGCACTTCTTCCGTCCTTCTATATGGTGAAAAATACAAAATTGGTCCAAATTAGGCTACTCTCCCCTAAAAATCGCAGTTTGATGCCTGATTTTATATCCGTCAATATGGAAGGGAAAAAATGGAGTCACACAGCTTTAAACTGTTGCTAAACGTGACTTTCGAACTTCGACAGAGCTTCGAGCTTTGGTGCTTTTTGGCGACAAATATTTCACGCACGCGCAGCTGTTTCCCTTTTCTGTCGAAGGGAACCACTTCCAAAGAATATGTATGATTAAGAAGGAAAACTTCGCTGCAGCAGAAGTTACAACAGAAGTCTCGTACAGTGTTGCCATTACACGCTTTGAAATCATTTAGTTTTTTAATCAGAAATTTGTTGAAGTGTTACAAAATATGAAATCGATAATAAAACAAATTTAATATTCAAATTAGGGCTTCCTCATGGCCATATTCTATGGAAGATCACATTATTCAAAGTTTGATGGCTCTAGGTACCATTGTTTTACTACAATGCGAGAAACATACATACATTCAATGCAGATTATTCATTATTTAATTTCTTTAAATATAATACAGGGCTATAATATTTGGTGGCAACAATTTGAAAAGTGATACAGCCGTTTATAGTTTTCAACGCAAAATGCCAAAACGAAATTAAAGTCCTTCAGGCAAATTGCCCCTTTGGAGAAAAAAACACAAATTTCAATAAAAATGTATTACATATAAAAGAAAATTACAATGAAATAAGAAATATCCCTTAATACAAATATTAATTATCCTAATAAATATATTAACCAACTTCCCGTTGCCTTCCCTCGACACACGTCCAGTGTCCAAGAGAAACATTAAATTTAAAAACTGCACAGAATTATCGCCTTCATTTTTCCGAGTGCAACAGTGCTGATATCAGCAACAATGGCAACAGTGATAACGAGGGAGAATTATTGATTTGATGCGATTTCATCAAAAAACATAAAATAATAATAATAATAATAAAAAAATCTCTTTCGAATTTTGAAAAAATTGCTTCGTGGTGCACTGCTAGATGCACCCCCTATGTACCAAATTTCGTAACCCTGGGTCTATTAGCTTACGCGCAGCAAGAACGAAACACACAGACAGACGCTTCCTTTTATATATATAGATAGATTTTTACTCGAAAGCATAGAATGCTTAAACTATTCCTAAGTAATTTCAAGTAAATAATATAGCTATTTAAACGAATCACGTGAAGACAATTGAAAAATATTCATGTATGTTCCTGATAACATCAAATCTACGCATTCTGGCGTAACGTGCTGTCGTGATAGAGACAAGACAAACCGGGAGGACATTGTGTGCTCTAGTAATAATGAGGGAGTAAGTAAAATGAAAGTAAGTATACTTCTAGTGATAACAATCGGGTAACTATCGCATCAGCAATGATAAAGACTAGGGAAAACAAGACTAAAGAAAACAAACACATGTATGGCAACAGAATGACGAGGCAATTTCCGGTGTTTATACAACTTCCGAGGAACAACATTTTACACAGATGCAGTTTATAAATACAGAAATACGGTTCGTTTCACTACTGTACTTTTTTCCTCTTTCCAATATCGTTTCCAATACCGAACTATTTTTCCAGAAAAATTTATTAATCCATTTTCTAAAAGTATAATTGTAAACATTTAAAGGGCTTCTTGTCGTATGTTCTAATCGCGTCACGGTTAGATTACTGAACTATTTATATGAAGAATCCGTGCTTGAGTTCGAATGAAGAAAAATTCCTGGCTCCCAGATTCCGAACACCGTCGATCCTTTATTAAAGCATACTCCACTTTAGCTGACAATCTCTTTTTGGTGGTAATGTTATAAGGTATTTTCTCCCTCCTTTCTGCATGCTTTCGTGGCATAACGGTAGAACACTCGGCGCGTATTCGAGAAATCCAGGTTCGATTCCCGGCGAGTGCATTGCACATTTTTCATGTCATCGGCTTCAAAATAACCTACTATCTCTGCAATGTAAATAGGTATATAGTTCTTCCTAAAAAATTACTTATGTGTATATTACATACCTGTCAAGACAGATTCAAAGACTGATTTTCCGTGGTAAAGAAGGATGGACCTTTGCAGATTTCTTATTTTATTCTACATTATTAATCGTGTGTGTGTTAATATTTATTATTACATGTGTGTTTAGTGTATTGACCGACAAAGCGGACTATAGCCTGGCCAAGCATGTTTATTGGACTTTGCTTTTATTCTAGTGTATTTTTCGCGTAAAACTCAGTGACGCAAACATTTTCTACCGTAAACCACAACCAATCATTAACAACTACAACAAACTCTCATGGTTGGACCATAAAATCATGTGACTTGCTCTCGTAAAAACTTATGTGAATTTGTTACTTAGACACTGAACGTTGTATATTTACATAATTAATTACTGTAAATAGAATTTCTCTTAAATTGCTAAGGTTTTTATTTAAATTTGAAAGACAAATATATTACGCTTTGCCGAGTGGCAACACATTGAAAGGTTTTACGGTGAAAAAAGTGAGGATCGAGACAGCCGTCTGGTGTTAAAAAAATTCATTTTTCAGACATTCATAATAATGCATTTTAAAATACTTCTGCCATCCCAAAATAATTTTTATAGCTTCCTACTTTGAGGAACCATACAGTAACTAACTAGTAATTGAGAGTTCAGATTCTTTATATTGTTAGAATTTATACATTTTCATTGGTTAAACAAATACAGAGGATGTTTACACATTTTTAGCACGATTTTGATAAAGAATTAAAACAATTTTTTTCTTTTTCTGAATAAACATTTCTGGCGACAGCTTACTACTTGAAATCAGAAATATCATCTGCTACTTTTAAATTATTTCCCCCCACCCAAATGGCAAGCCATGGAGCTTGGAAGTAAGAAGCAGAGGCCCTAACCGGTTTTTCTCATACACTGCCTAGAAGCACTGGCGATCCCTTCGAAGTGACCAAAACATTCAGCGACTTAGCATTAAGATGAATGGGTTTTGACATGATCGGACGTAAATATTTTGTAATTACGTCGTAAATATACATATAAATGCATATATTTTCTTTTTCTACAATATTTCAGGGTCCTAGTATGTGAAAAGAATGCATTTTTAAACAACGTTTCATTCTGAACGGAATTAAATGCTATACTTTTCACAGAACAGTTTGCTCAGAACGGTTTAATTTGAATGAAATATTTTCACAAGTTTTCGTTAATTACATTAGAAAAAAATTTTTTTAAGGTAATTCGATTTTATTCGGTTAGGAATTGCAAAAATTAAGATCAAAGTTTATTGAATTATTAACATTTAAAATTATGCATTATTTCTTTTCTACTTACAGACCTTCCTCCTAAAATACTTTCTCAAATATGACATGATTTTTTTAGCTTCTGAGGCATCTTTTAAATCGAAAAATCTAAGTCAATTTATAATTAATTCTCTATTCGGGTCATTTCAAATTAGAGAACTTTTTATTTTAATAGTGAAATACGTTAAATATTGGTGCTCAGTTCCATGTACTTAACTTTCTCTGAATATATCTGAAAGGGAATAAAAAAGGATTTTTTTAAATATTATTTAAAACTTGTAACTGAGTTATTATAAAATGTAAGGGAATAATTCTTTTCAGATTTCTTTTACGCTTACTTTCAACAATACACATTCTAAAGCTCATCTTTATTACTTCCTTACGCATCTCATAGAATTTGCTTTATAATACCTTATAACAGATTGCTTTTCAGTACGAACAATTCTTGTTTAAATAATTTTATAAACGTATTTGTCACCAGGATTTCAATTTACGTATACAATTCAATATTAAGGTTATTATATATTTGTAGAGACATTAAGTTATTTCGAAGCATCAGACATGAAAATGAGCAACGCCCTCGCCGGGAATCGAACCACGGACCTCTGGGTTACGCGTCGAGCATGCAGACCACTACACCACGAAAGCATGCGAAGAAGGCGGGAAAAATACCTTATATATTTAGATAATATTTATAATCATTATAAATTTAGATACACTTAATAATTAGATTTCTTCACAGTAACCTTCCCAGGAGTTCATGAATGAATAAATCCTTCATTTCAAATACAGTTATAAATAATTTAATAAATATTTACGTATTTTGTTAAAAGCAGATACATGCTTTTTGCAGGCATATGCATAAATACCCAAACATATTGCATACTTTTCATTTTCGGTCTGTGCAAATCTTTACTTTCTGCGCATTCACTGTGCGTTTGGAACATAAAATAAAAGTAGCGAATACTCTATCAAGGGTATCGAAAGACGTATACATCTTTAAAGGTACAGTAAGGTATTTTTCATTCTTTAAGGATAATATCTTCGTTAAAATCTATATTTTTGTAGATCAACAGCTTAGAATTTTATAAAACAACTTCATAACCAAAATCACCGTTGTTAGTTATCGAAAAATAACCAAGATGTTGTGTGTGCGTAAATGTCACTAAACTATACAAATTGCTTTTATCTATCTATAAGGTTTCTCCTTCAATCTCTTAATCCTCTTGCTAAACATACGCTGTGAAACCCTATGTGGAGGACAGTGAGCAAATCTAGGCTATGTCCTTTAGTGTTGAAAAACTACAAAGTCAGAAGGAGGGTTTAAAGGACCCTTTAATTCAAATAATTACAACTCTCCAATTTGAGAGTAAGCCACTACTTGGGCTGAACTAAAATAATATGAAATAAAGTGTGTTAACAAATTCAAATACCTAAGCTTAAGTAGGACGGCGAAGGAAGCCTAACTCTCAGTGAAATGCAATAATGTGAATTTCACGAGCCAGAACTAGTAATTGCAATTGCCTATGAAGGCAAACTTTCACTAGACAGAGGAAATCTTTGCGCGCACAGCCTTACGGCGATAAATCCAAGGCACTGATTTTCCTCTCGTTAACTCCTGTCTTTTAAACTGCTAACAGATATATGCGATTTGCATAAATATCTCGCTCGCGCTAAATTCGGGCAGCAACTGAAACTTTGAGATATCGATAGGAAAGTTCAAACTAAAAATAACTTGGTTAGTTAAAATAATGAATGCTACATATCACGCAATGAATGTTTCTTTTATGCGGAAGTGTCTCGTTTTTTTAATTTTATGGAAGTGTCATGTGTCGAAATACTATTAGAGCGCTGTCAACAGAGCTTCTGAAAATGTTAACAAAAAACACCACCCTATCTGGAGACCGAAGCCTCCGAGCAATGCTTCACTAGCAGTGCGGGCTTGGCCCCTCCTTCCTTTCTTACCTACATCTGTCAGGCTCTAGTCCTTTATGGGCGTTGGTTACTACTAAGGCCGGAAGCGGTGGTCTCTATCATGAAGGCACCTAATCGGTGGGAAGTACCTTTTTTAAGGGGACGGAAAAATTACATCTGTGCCTTCTCCGGGATTCGAACCCGAACCCTTCAGTACGGCAGTCAGTAACCACTTTCCCGTATGGGTGGCATTGTTTTTTTATTTACTTTTAAATTGATTCTTCTTTCAAAATGTCACAGGAAAACAGACTGTCGACTAAAGGACAAGTTTTAGCGCTTTCCCAACCGAATCTTCAGTAATTCAAACAAGTTGTGAATTAAACAGTATTAAAATGTCTAAGTGCAAAATAAAAATCATATTAATCAGAAAGAAAAAAAAACCGCCAATCATTACTTCTATCTACATGGAAAGAAGACTCCAAACGAATATCCGAAAAGATATGCACTGTTTCTAATATTACTACAGTTCAACAGCTGGTAAAACAAGAGAAAATCCGCAGACGCAGAATTCGTTTACGACGCAGAATTTCGTCAAGTTTTTAAATACATCTGTAGCAACAAAAAATAAAATAATATTTCTCAAGATATATTTTTAAGATTTATAACTTTAAAATGTTAAAATAAAAAAAAGTAATATTCACCAGCTTCTCCCTAGGCATGTGGTTCGATGCAGAACCATTTGTAGAACCCTGTATGGAAACTATTTAGCTAGAGTTAAATGGAATTCAGTGTGTCGCTTGATGAAGCATGGTTTACCTAAATGATTGAAACAAAAAAATCTGACGTGTACACCACATGACTTCCTTCTACGGAATATTAAATTATACGCATTTTGCATTTCATTTAAACTTACTGGATTGCATTAAATCTACTTCGTCGATAGCGCATAAACCACAACAGAATAAATACAGTCTTTAAAATTCACTGTATTTGTTTAGCATAGCGACACTGGCGCTAGGTTCACTTAACAGCGTTACATCTCATTCATTTTATAATTCAGAATGCACAAAAATTATGTATATCATCTGTAGAAATGTCTAATCGTTACCGTTGCCACATGCTCTATTCAAACATTATAATAAATACAAAACCACATAAAAAAGAAATTAAACAAACACATACACACAACACACACACACACACACACACACAAAAAAAAGTAGTTTTGCACAGACGATTCAGTAGTTCTCATTCAATTACTTGTCATGTCAATTACTTGTAGATCTCACTTCGCGAGAAGGCAAAAATAGATAAAAACTCAAAAATCTATATTAAAAATTACGAAGTAAATCTTAAACACTTATTTCCTCGAATAAATTCCAGAATGAATTAAGCCTGACTTAATTCGCAATAATTAAAGAAAGCGTTATCTTTGTTGTTGCAAAGCTTAGTTTCTCTAGATTGGCAACAAACCCACTATTCTGCTAATTTCAAATGTAAACAAATATGGCCGCTATTGCGAAAATAATTAGGCTTAGTCGCACTTAAACAACTTTTAAATTGTTGATAATTCTGCAATTATAACATGCAGGTTAACTAAAGGCATAAAAACCTTAACCGAAAGATAGGAACAACATAGTTCAATCATTTTTAACGCAAAAAATGCCCAATTTACAAACATATAAGAATAAAGAGACTGAGCTCACTGAGCTGAGTAACAAAGTGGATATATATATATATATATATACATGTAAGAAAAATAAATAATATGTTAAAGATTAAATTAGCAACGTAAATTTCCCTTCTAAACTCTAAAAATAATAACCTCTCTCTGCACTGCGCCATTTTCAGATTAATCCATCTCATAGGACTCTTGCATAATTCTGATGGAACTAAAAAACTAAAGCAACCAATAATAATTTTACAGAAGTAGTAACTGTCCAATCAAAATGCATTGAGAACCAAAATTAACTCAGTCTGAATTAAGATTTCACCCTGAACGTAAGAATTGCTCGCTACTCTTCGGCCTAGCTGAGTTGCTGTCTGCCGCTTTCTTCTTGCTGCAAAGTCATCAAAAATGTAAACTCCTTGAAATAGGCACAAATAACGTGCCAAGTTGTTTGTGGCCGCAATATGTTTACTGAAAATAAAATCAAGATTTAATCCGCCTCGACTGCCTAATTTCTTATTGAGTGTGGATCGGCATCTCAGCATTTTACGACATCAAAATTCCTGCTAGTCATTACTTCTAAATTTGTTTTTATTATTACATATATATATATTTATATACTTTTGGTGAGGCCGATTGCAACCAAAATGGGAGGCGCACAACTACATGTTGTAGCTATCTTATAAAAAAAATTTCAACGTTCTGAGGCTACTCGTTTTTGAGTTATGCGAAATACATACATACATACATACGTACGTACGTACAAACGCCACGAAAAAATCTCTTCAGAATCTATTTTAAATCAGTTTTATAATTTTTTGGGGGGAAAGTTTTTTTTACTTCTTTATTCTGTCCTTACGTAGAGATGCCACGCAAAAACATCGTTAAATTGCATTCGATAGCGGTCAAAATGGATATTGTCGTTGAAATATAATACCCGAAATTTTTCGCAATTACAATACTTCCTTTTTACTTCGTAGCAGAAAGAAAAAAAAATTACAAACCTAGTTCTGTCAATGCAAAGAAAGTTTCAGTGAGAGATTTGCGATTGTCGCAGGATTTTCTTATAATGGGAAATTAATAATAAGAAGAGTGGAAAAGAAGCGGTAAAATCAACTCAACGTACTGTGAAAGAACAGTTTTACGTCCGATATTTACAGAAGAAATTGCATTTTTTTATCCTAAGGATTTTCAAGGAATAAAAATTTATCAAAACAAAGTTCCAAATGGACCACTAAATACAGAAAATAAAGACTGATGCAAGGTATTACAAGGTGGTGATACAGGATACCTTTTCAACATTTTCCTGCAAAATCACCTGATGTTTTTCGTATGGACAACTGTGGCTTTGGTCTCCTGAAAACACCTCTTTCTGATAGTAAACTCACCAGGATTGATGGATTCTAGAAAGTGGTGGTCTATGAGTGAAATCATTTTACGCCCTTCTATCGTTGAAATCACGACGCGGACTTACAATCCAGAAAGAAAGGCTATCAGATCGAATCTTATCATTATGTGTCTCCCCCCGGGAGCTGGCGCAGAGAACTCAGCGAAGCTACTGGCTAGGATCTGTACCTGGGTAATCTTAACCACGGGCGTATAAAATTCATGAACCTGGCGGTTCCAGAACCCAGAGTTGGGTCGTCAGTACGGTCCGACCACGCGGGATCGGTTTAAGTCCTAGAACTGATGGTTCTGCATCTTGGTTTGGTACGGTACGGAGTATGCTACGTAATGTCTTGATGTGACATGCTGCCCGCGTAGTACTGGTGGTAGCAATTTGATGACCAGTCAGATCTTCAGGTGATCAGGTCACGCCCTTTACCAAACGCCGAGAACAGGAAGGGGTGACCACTCGGGCCCGGCCATGGAGGTAAGAAAGGAAGGAGGGACCAACCCTGCACTACGAGTGACATTATATACATTTATATGTATATTTACGACGTAATTACAAACTGTTTACATCCGATCGTGTCAAAACCCATTGATCTTAATGGTAAATCACTGACTATTTCGGTCACCATGAAGGGATCGACAGCGCTTCAAAGCAGTACGTGGGGAAAACCAGTTAGGTCCTCTCCTTCTTACTTCTTATCTCCACGGGCCCGAGAAGTCGACAGTTTTTTTTGGGGAGGGGCATTTTACAGTCTGTTGCCAAGATTCGGTTTCGGAACCTAATCTCCACACTTATAAGTGAATTTGTTGAGCTCCTAATTAGAATTTTCGATAGACGGGCTGTGGGTAAAAGTTGGATATGTGGCCAAGTTCTCCAGCCCAATCTGAGAGAGCTTACCTGAGACAATATCGGCTGCGAGCGCCCTTGCCTAATATGGGGGATTTTCAGCCGGGACCTGCCCCTTTAGTTGCATCGAATTGCAGAAAAGGTTGTGGTGTTCCAACTTTTTATCTAATAGCTAAATGTGGAGAACCTCATACACAGATAAACGAATAATCGCTTGAGTGCGTGAACAGAGAGGTAAGACTCAAGAAGGGTTAATTACCCTTTATTTCTCAAAATAAGAATTAACACAGTCGGCCCCTATCTCACAGCGTACAGCAAAAACCTCCACTTGGGCTTGAACTCACAGTAATAAGAATTGAAGTTTAACTAATGCTCATCTAAAAAGATATAGACAAAGCTATCAAGATTCTAAGTAGAGGCCCCTAAATCTGAAATAAGTTAGCGAAGCATCCAAGAACCTGAAGTGCGGCCGAGCCTAGTAATAGCTTAGACAGAGACGTAGCCAAAAGGCGAACGCGCGCTAGGCAGAAACTCTGGCTCTCTAACGAAGTCAGTGAAACTTCGACTTAAATACTACTCTTACTGATTTGCATTAAACGCGATTCTGAAAACATATTCTGAACGGAAATTGTAAGCAGAAAATAAAAAGGATAGGAAAGTAGCTTTCACTCAAAATAACAGTTAAAAACTTGGGATAAACTTTATAAAATATATAAGTGTTTTATACTTTATAAAATGTATAAAGTTTGCTGTTGTTATCATTATGTAATTCAAACGACCAAAATCTATACAGAATTTGTTCCTAATTTCTAAATTTCATTGCGACGAATTTTCCCTGTTATATGCTTACGTAGTGTGATTTCAGCGTCAATATCATTTCAGCCGAAAGCACAGGAAGCGATGGAAAGCAAAACAAAAGAGTATAAAACATCTTTTGCAGTCCGATACTTAAGCGAGCAATTTAGTTAAGTATACGTGGGCGAAATGGAAATGGAGCACTTCCTCGTCCACCAACCGTCCGTACAACAATGCCAATTTATACAGCCTCGTAAATTAACCCACTTTCCTGCGCCGAACTTTCCCATTGACAGTGGTGCTCCTTCTAAACAAGAAACTTCCTCAACGAAATCTCTGCATGTTTACAAAAGAAACTCACAATATTTGCCGCTCACCGCTGAATTAGATTGTAACCAAATCACAAACAGCATGCATGTTTCTGCGCAACATGGCAACCCTACAACATGATTTCAAACTTCCGATGCAAATAGTTTTATTAACATTAAATTTAGAGGTATCTAATGTATAACACGGTTTCTCTCTAATAAAACTTTAATTTTAAGCCAAATTGTGCTAAATAAAAAGCCATTTGTAAATCAACAATTTTAAATACAGTCAAACCAATACAGCCATTGTCAAGCCGTGCCTGATTAAGATGTTTTTCCTGTGCCTATTCTTGTAGTGTTAGCACATCTAATTGCCATCCGAAAAGCTATAAATTGGTTAAACAACGTTAAATACAGTGTAATCCTGCTTTGGTACTTACATATTATCCGGGCCACCGTAAAACTCTCGTAAATAGCGCGATTTAGCGCCAGTTATGGATAACCGTGACGGCACAGCACACTCGTAACATCTGCCCTTTGGTATGATGTAATCTCGAATGATTATCGATGGGTCACAAAGAATCCCATTTGTGAAATCATTCCGGTTCATTTACAGCTAGTCAAGAGAATTAACATCTGTTGAATGAGAAAAAGAACAGCTGGATAGAACCGAAAAAACAGTAATAGATTGGAACAGTTACCTACGGGAAGTCTGTACTCTTAGCGCTCTATAGAGAGCTTTCGATAAAATTGAAAAGACTTAATAAAGTAGTAGAAATCATACAGGTAGGAAGTGAGGATAGGCCCTAACCGGTTTTCCCCAAACACTGTTTTGAAGCACTGGCGATCCTTTCGAGGTGACCAAAACATTCAGCGACTTTACCATTAAGATCAATGGGTTTTGACATGATCGGATGTAAATATTTTGTAATTAGGTCGTAAATATACATATAAATGTATATATTTTCTTTTTCTACAATATTTCAGAGTCCTAAGTATGTGAGATGAATACATTTTAAACAACATTTGTAAGCATATTCATAAATACCCATACATGTTTCATATTTTTTATTTTCGGCATATGCAGGGGCAAAGCTTTTCGGTCCATTTCAAAATTTTTACGTCAAATCTTTACTTTCTGTGCATTCACTATGCGTTTGGAACATAAAATAGAAGTAGCGAATACTCTATCAAGGGTATCGAAAGACGTATACAATTTTAAAGGTACCGTAAGGTATTTTTCATTCTTTAAGCATAATATTTTCGCTAAAATCTATATTTTTGTAGTTCAACAGCTTAGAATTTTATAAAACAAATTCAGAATCAAAATCGCCGTAGTTAGTTATCGAAAAATAACCAAGATGTGATTTGTGCATAAATGTCACTAAACTATACAAATTGCTATTATCCATCACACAACGAATGTTTTTTTTATGGGAAGTGTCCCGTTTTTCGATTTGTATGGAACTGTCGTGTGTCGAAATATTATCAGAGCCCTGTCGAGGAAGCTTCTGAATGTAAACGAAAAACATCCCATCTGGAGACCGAAGCCTTGGAGCAGTGCTTCACTCGTAGTGCGGGTTTGGCTTCTCCTTCCTTTCTTATCTCCATGGTGAAAACGAAGAGGATCAAATACTTCCGCAGCAATAGTTATTTGGTTGATTGTGCAGAGACTGACGAATGTTTCATTGTAAGAATAGAAGTCTCTTCGAGGGTCGACTGAGAAAGGGGGCAACCCCGGCGTTCTGACTAGGACCTGTACCTAGACAGGCTAGACTTCTGGCGTACATAATCAGTCTTCACAGTGACTAGAAACATCGTTTCGGTGGTAGGTTCACGCTCAGTAGGGACCATACTGGTACTCTCTTGTCTGCCCCTTGGTTGTGGAGAAGTTACACGGTTTGATATCGAATGTTGTCCTTTGTCAACACTTGGGAACGGACTTACGACGTACTTTGTACTTTTTTTTTGTGTATGCTAGCCGTCCAGCTTTGACTTGCATAATTATTCCCAGACTGTGTGTATCATATATGTCCCCCTGGGTTGACCAGCAGGGTTCATGCCTCCTTGGACCACCTCTAGGGGTTGGGCATTATAACCATGTAAGGCATCTAATAGCCGCCCAGATGGTATAGTGGTTAGGGAAGCCTACTACGGTAAGGAAGGGCTCGGTTTCGAATCCCGGAGAAGACATGGATGTTTGTAAATGTATAGTGCCAGTGCGGCATGGCGGCACTCTAAATATGCGGCGAAACCTTAAGTCCTCTCGTGTGGATTCGTGGAAGGGGAGAGGGGTTAGAGACCCTCGGATTCCCCCTCCCCAGGTTATCTTCCTTAAAATTGGGGGTGGAAAATAGAAGTGCAACTTCTCTTCGAAGTAGGATCTGGTAATTATTGCTCCATGTAATATGGACAAGACAACAACGACAGGCATCTAATAAGCTAGGTCTTGGAACACCATAAGGTATTTCTCCCGCCTTCTTCGCATGCCTTTGTGGTGTAGTGGTCAGCACACTCGGCGCGTATTCGTCCCGGCGAGGGCATTGCTCATTTTTCACATCTCCAGCTTTAAGAAAAAAGCCTAATGCCTCTACAACACTGGGTAGACATAATACACTGCACTAGGGATACCTAGAGCAGGATAAGAATAGAAAACGAATATTTTATTGCGAACAAAAATGCGGCTCATAATTCCGCAGGAACGATTGGCGCAACTTTAGCGGCATCTCTGGAAAAGTCGACTTTTCGTGGTGCGAGGACATACGTACATATAAAGGGTGTTAGACAAAAATTGTTAAATAAAAATAATAACACTTCTCCAAGATATCGAAAAAGTCCGTCACTTAATTTTGTAAAGCTGGTAATTTGGTAAAGTACATATATATATATTGTTGAAATAAAATGCGATACCGTTAGTAAACCAAAAAAATAAAATTCTTTCACTTGAATTACAGTAATTACTTATTTGGCTTATGGTTAAAGATAATCCAATTATTTGGTTTTTAAATAGCTCCATGCTGGCTACAGTCCCTGCTATTCTGAACACTTGGTTAGCAAATATTAGGTTGGCAAAATATTTTACAAGTATGCAATTTATTCTGCTGTCTCTTGTAATTAAATTTCTATACGGAGCAACAATTTAGATTCTTATTCTGATGGTGAAAGAAATAATGGTTCTGAAATTTTTATAGGCATGTACATCGTTTCTTATGGGCTCTCAAGCTATATTACAACAGGAAATGACTTGCTAACTTGTCACAAACGTCAAAACACACGCAACACATTTGCTTTAGCTTCTCTGAAATATCTTGTACACGCGAATGTCACATAATTCCCAATGTAACTCCAGTAATGTCTAATTGTTCTCAATAGCTCTCTCGCAGATGGTAAACATATACTCAGCTACCAAAAATGAATTTTACTTCACGCACATTAAATATATTTTTATGTTCTTTATTGCCTATGTGTACGCATATCCTTAATACATATCCACTACAACAGCAACAAAACAAAAACTGAAAGAACTTTCAGATTTTATATTACGCCTACAGGGCATTTTTTTTTTCATTTACACCCATATACACGTCTCGAGAGCATTTAGCCTAATTTCTTTTATGCTAATAATAATTAAAAACAGCAAATCTTTAGAATTTCCGATAGACAGTCTCCGCGCTGCATATAAAAATGTTTTATTCCATATAATGTTGCCGCTGCTCAGTTTGAAATCGTTGAATTTTTAAGTGAAAAATTCGTTAAAGGTTTACAAAATACGAAATAGATAATAATAGAAATTCGAAACCTTAGTCGGGTTTCCAGCTGTCCATATTCCGGTGGAGGAGTACGTTATTCAAAATTTGATGGCTCTAGATATCGTTATTTTTTCACAGTGCGAGAAACAAATGTACATTTATGCATATTCTTCATTATTTAATTTCTTTAAATATAATACAGCACGATAATATTTGGTGGCAACAATTTGAAAAGTGATTCGGCGGAAAATGTCGTTTCGAGAACAACAGCCTTTCAGGGCTAACGGCCCTTTGGGATAAAAGAAAAGAATGAATCGCAAAAATCCTATTATTTTAATAACTATGTTTGACGAGGTTTTACAAACAACGTCACCGTCTTTAGGGGGGAAACGAAAGACCTGAAAGCTTTCAAATTTTATATTACGCCCAAAGGAGCGTTTTTTTAACGTTTTGTTGTTACCTGTATTTATTAAATATCACGTTCTTGCACTTAAAGCATAAAATTCAGTTCAACAGCAATATCGCAAAATATTTCAAAGCGCATATTAGAATTTCAGATGACTCGCAGGCTGGAGAAAATTTCCCCCCCCCCCGCCCGCGTACAGTGTTGCTATTGCTCGCTTTGAAATCGTTGAGTTTCTTAATCAAAAACTCATAAATGCTTTGCAAAATATGAAATAGATAATAAAACAAATTCCAAATTTGGATTTCCAGATGCTCATATTCGGGTGAAAACGTACGTTATTCACATTTTCATGGCTTTAATTAACGTTGTTTTATCACATTGCGAGGAACATACGTACATTTATGCAGATTCTTCATTATTTAATTTCTTTAAATATAATACAGGGCTCTAATATTTGGTGGCAACAATCTCAAAAGTGAATCGCCGCAAAATGCCAAAACGAAATTAATAGCTCTTGTGAGCTAACGCTCCTTTGGACTAAAATAAAAACAGCCCCACTCAAAATTTTTAATTAATGGGGAAAAAATCCGTTTTTAATCAAGATTCGAGTCGCGAGGACGGCATTGCACATTTCATAAATTTTCTGACATCGAAAATAAAGTTCTAAATGACTCTACAGTGGCGCCCGAACTAAAACGTGGTGGATGATGATTCTTTACCCGCAGGATCTGGCGATTGGGTCCCCTAATCCCCAGTCGCCATTTGAAAGGGGAAGTATGCACGGTATTTTTCTCCCACCGTTCTGCATGGCTTCGTGGTGTAGCGGTAGTACACTCGGCGCGTATTCGAGAGGTCCACAGGCGATTTCCGGGGAGAGCATTGCTCATTTTTCACGACTCCTGCACCTAATGTTTCTATAAATCTATCTAATGACGTCTAAAATGCGTACATAGGGTTTATTTTTCATTTTTATTTATTCATTTGAGGAGGAAATACGAAACATCAGCTGTGTTCTCGTTGAGATACGAATCACCGAATTTGCCGATTGCTAGTCGAACAAGCTACCAATTACCCTACGACAGTACGCACGAGGAAGGCAATGACTCCTTACAAAAATGTAAGGTACAATGAGAGCATTTTTCTAAGAAACATACAATTATTATTATTTCCTGAAGGCGGATTTAAATGCAAGTTAGGCAAGCAAACTGAAATGTAACTACCCAGACGGTTCCCTTACTTTGAGTCCGATTTAAACTTAACCTTTTTCACCTACTTGAAACTCAAATTTTTTGGAATTACAAATGAAGGTTCGAAATAATAATGTCTTTGCTCCCTCCTCCCAAAGAGCAGTTATTCATCCAACTTCTGATTTACTAATAAAAAAATTAATATCCCATTAACAAAAAAATAGCGAGTAAAGAAATAAACTCGGTTTCTATGACTAATACCTTGGTGCAAATTATACGCCTGTGTTTCTGAAAACACAGACTTTATACGGATATCAATAAATTATGGATTATTTCTCCATCTAATTTGCGTAACATGTTATTCCGGAGTTTTCCTGAAAGTGCTAATTACTATCCTTTAATGTAATTATTCCGGAACTATACTTTAGTCACGAATAATCGTTCGAACGCCGGTTAACTATATTAAATTTTCCGGTCTAGTTTAGACACCATGACTATTATTATCAAAGAAAGATATTAAATTAATAATAGCATTAACATATGTAATTTATAAGAAAAAAATATGAAATGTTTCAGATTTTAAATTACGTCCAAAGGGGCGTTTTTTAACGTTTAGTGTGTTACCTTTATTTGTTAAATACCATGTTCTTCGCACTTAAACCATAAAATTCAGTTCAACAGCAATATCGCAAAATAATTTTAAAATGAGCATATCTTTAGAATTTCCGATACACAGTTCCACGCGTTGGAGATAAAAAGGTTTTTTTTTTTTTCCCCTGTAGAGTGTTGCCATTCCTTGCTTTTAAATATCGTTGAGTTTGTTCATCAAAAATTCGTTAAAGTTTTACAAAATATGAAACAGATAATAAAAGAAATTACAAATTCGGGTTTCCAGATGCCCGTATTCGGGTGGAAATGTACGTTATTCAAAATTCGATGGTTCTAGGTACCGTTGTGTTATCACAATGCGAGAAACATACATACATTTATGCAGATTTTTCATTATTTAATTTCTTTAAATATAATACTGGGCGATAATGTTTGGTGGCAACAGTTTGAAAAGTGAATTGGATATTTATAGTGAATTAACGCAAAATGCCAAAACGGAAACAATAGTCCTTCAGGGACAAAGCTCCTTTGGACTAATAATTCGTATGCTTTATACTATTTTGGCACTATTCTCTTTAGTACTGTAATTAATGAAATGTGTTTCCAATGCTAATATGTGTGTTTACAAATATCTTTTATTTTCTCTGCTAGTTCTTACATTTATCACTATTCTTCAAATAATTAGCCTGCTTAAGATTAGCTATTCCTTATCTAATTTTATTAGATAATAATTAATCTTAATTACAAGTAAAGAATATCTTATAAAAATAATTAGAAGAAAGAGTAAGGAACTAATTTTAGTAAAAGATATCTAATAAAAACAAGTTGAGATATGTAATACTATTTCTACATTTTAAATTTTAATTTAATTTGTTTTTTAAATTTTTTCTATAAAAGTAAAACTATATAATAACCCTAAGGTTTCTGAAAGAGAGGGTCTTCTTTGGAAGAAAAAACTGTATTCGCGCTGTAGGGCTGTGGGCGGACAAGGAGGCGGAATATTAATTCGCGCAGTTCGGTTATACCCGTTTGCACATACGAAACGAACGAATTTCTAGCGTTGGTATCAAATTAAGGAATAGTTCTGTAAAGATCTTGTTTTATTCTAGCCAATTATTTTTAGTTTTACTTTCCTGCCCCTCCTGATTTCAGTTTCTTGCCGGAATGTAAATTTTTAATGACATAGTATGCAAATCTAAACTTGTTTCAGAAGCAATATTTAAGCTCCGTTTCAAGAGTTCGAAAAGAGGAGTAGCGGAGTTAGTTCCAAGTTACGCTGCGTTTTTGAAATTAGCTCTGTAGTCTGTGTTAGATACCTGTTAGATTTATACAGATATTCCAGTCTCGGCTTTGTTGTCTGCAGCCGATTTAGCGGTAATAATATTTATCTTATCGTTAGTGTTATTTACACTTCGAACTAATTAATCAAGGTAAAACTGCTTACCTTGTCCTAATGGGTTTTGCCATGATCTACTCCTTCCATCTGTATCTGCAAGTCTTGAGATTAATAAATCCACTATCTATTTAAGTTAGTAATCCTCAAAGATCAATACATCTTGTGCAAAAACACATTTTAATGTAGCTAAACGGATTACACAATATTTGCATAGTATAAAAAAGGTTAAGTTTTGACACGACGCAGCATGCGACAGCTCCGTTCCGAGTTTTCGCGCGATCTTCCCGCGTAGTTCATGATGACGTCACTCAGCCATCGGCTGTCAGCAAGAATTGAGTTGCAACAAGCGGTCGTTAATCCTTCAAATTTACTAGTGATTTGCTACATATTTATTTTCTGTTAAATTTAAGTTGGCCACAAGTGAAGGTTAATTGTCAGCAGCAAATGCCTGTTTATTTCAGTTCAAATAAAAATGGTATTTAAACCTTCTTCTGCAGCATTTATTCTTCAAAGACATAGCGAAAATATGCTACTTCGTCTTCTATGTAGAGTCTATATCAGTGATTCTCAACTACTGTACCGCGGTACTTTTGTGTGCCGCCAAATTTTAGAAATGTATAAAGTAAAAATTATAATGGGTTTAACCCTAGTATACGGTACACATGAGAATTAGCGAAATTCGGTTTTTAAGACATTAATAAGCGCGCCAATTGTGGTATCCAACACGATTTTGGTGCTCTGGAGGAGAGCGCATTTTGGAGCATTTTAAGTATGAAAGGGCGGAAAGAAAATACATTAAACTCAACAGATAAGCTGGTGGGATTCCAAAAACTTTAGGGAAGAATAAAGCTCAGGAAGGCATTTTAGAAAAGTGTGAGTCAGTCCCAAAAGATTTTAATAAAACTATTCATAAAATTGTTATTAACCATTTGACAACATTAGAGGAGAGAATTATTCATTATTTCCCAAATTTAGATATAAAAAAAATTCATTGGGTTCGTAATCCATTTGTGATAACGAATACTTCTGTATTTTAATTAACTGTGAATGAAGATGAAGAACGAATTTCGCTTAAGATTTAATTTTAAAATATTCAGAAGAATCAATTAATTTATTTTGGATTAACATTAGATGCGATTATCTCATGATGGCCAAAAAAGCTTTAAAAATATGATTACACTTTTCTACATCATATTTGTGTGAATTCGGATTTTCAGTACTAACCAACATAAAAACGAATAAAAGATCGAGACTCTTAAATGTAAAAGACGATGTGAGAGTAGCGTTGCCATTTTTTACCACGAAATATAAATGAAATTATCAAAAACCATCCAGCTCTAATTTCTCATTAAAAGTATTCTTATTATTAAGTCGTAATTAATCCCTTAATAAACACACTGCTGTTTTTTGTAGTACATATTATTTTATTTTACATTCAAAATTATTATCATAAACTATTTTACACAGTGTATTATAGGTAAGTAAACAACTTTTAAACTTATCTTGTTCCGCCATATTTTGAAATCTTTAAAAGTGTGCCGTGACACACACACACACACCCAAAAAAAATGAGAATCACTGGTGTACATTTTATGCTTCCAAAGAGAGTCAGACTTTATAGTCCTTGAGAAATGAAATGAAGATCCCGCGCTAAGCTTGACGGGCTATAAAAAGCAATAAATGATGAAAGAAAGCTTGCAATCTTTTCACTTCCCCATTATCACCATCACCAGTTAAATCTAAATATTTGCCAATGAATTAAAATTATTTGTAAATTATTTTTCATTCAAAGGAGTACATGACATTCGAGTTTGGTTTTCATTCCATCAAACTGCATTATTTTAAAATGTTTAAAACCATAAGATTTCATAGCAATTTATGCGCCATTCTCTAAGCATTAGAATTTTTATAATATTAAATCATATCATTTTTCCCACATCATTTTCAACCATTTTAGCTTTGTCATATGTACAACCCCTAACTAATCAAATATAATCAGTGTAAAATAAATTTGAAGCATAGTTAACAAGATTTAAAAATAATTTAAATTTTCATTATTATTGTATACACCTTAAACAAATATAGAGAGAGATAAATTACTCACGTTATTAAAAAAGTGACTTCTTTTTGCAAGAAAATATTATTATTTAATTTAAGAGTTTGAACTATAAATATTTTTTACACTCTAGATTTTTCCGTGCGCTATTTTACAAGAACGCGTCCTGGAATTATGTAAACATCAGGAAAAGATTTATTACAATTTCAAAAATGCAAAACATTCAGTACCAAAAATCAGCATATCTTTTAAAAATCTACACCGCCTAGTAAACAAGAATGACACTTACTTCGTTTCTTTAGGGAAAAAAATAAATTCGCAACAAAAACAAATGAGGCACATCCACGTGGGAAATGACAGCAAACAAATTAATACGGGAGAACTTCTCAACGAATAATAGTTGGTAACAACGAATGGTTAAATTATTTCGAGTCTTAATTGCTTGTGGCGCCATCTTGTGACAGGAAATAGAAAGAAAGTCTTAACTGGAAAAAGAAGATAAAAAGTTCAAACCTTACTTTACACAGTGGTCTCAAACTGGTGGCCTGCGAAGACATTTATATAATGACGTTGTTGCAAACACAATGGTACAAAGATTTCATGATTTTAATTACTTGAAGTTCTAATTTACATTATTTTTATTACCATTAAAAAACTAACTTGAATAACACAACAGAAATCTACAAATTGAGCTAACTAATTTACAATGTGATATAAATCGTATTCAAAGATTTAGAGCTAGAGATTTGATTAACTTTTTTTCCTGTCTATCAAAAAATAAATAAGTTCAGGTTCGAATTTTTGTACTGAGAATAATCTCTTTGTGCGGGAATACATTCATATGTGCAGAACGTTTTTTTTACATATATATATACACTCTGCTACTCGACCCGGTAAGCTCACTTTTTTTTATTTTATTTTTATATGTTGGTAAATTGTGCATTTTTTGCTTTCAAGTGATTGAATTATGTTGTTGTAATGTTCCGGTTAAGGTTTTTATGCCTGCAGTTAATCTGCATGCAGTAGTTGTAGAATTACCAACAGTTTAAAATTGTATAAGTGCGACTAAGCCTAACCATTTCTTTAATCTGAAGACAGTTTCTGCACCTTCAGGGTCTTTTTGCCAAGTGAGACCAAAAGTAAGATTTCAGTTTTGTGCATCGAAAAATCTACCTTCCTGCCCTCTGGACGAATTGCTTGTTTTTGCGTGGAACAGCGATTCTCAACCATGTGAACAGAGATTCTCAACCATTACAATTTTTACTATATACATTTCTAAAATTGAGGCACACAGAAGTGCCGATGGTACACATGAGAATTTGCGAAATTCTGAAAAAGCTCAAATAGCATCTTGTGAAACAGCTGAATTGATTGCAGTTAAACTGAAACCTCACAATTTGGCTGAAGAAATTATATTACCAGCTTGTAGCAAAATTATAGAAATAATGATTGGTGATGGATCATCAGATATTGATATTTGTAAAATACCACTTTCCAATGACACAATCCACCGCCAAATCAAAGATATGTCGCAAATATTGAACAAAATACTACAGAAACACTTGCAAATTTAAATTTTGCTCTACAAATCGATGAAACAACAGATATTACGGGAAAAGCTCAGTTAATTGAATTCGTTCGATTTATTGACGAAAATGACAGAATTAATGATATAGAAATGATAGAGAGGCGCTTGTTACAAAATATTTGCCATCAGAACTGAAAATAGTTCTAGAACAATGTGTTAAAACGGGTAATTATATAAAATTAAGACTATTAAAAAGTCGCTTGTTTAGTAATTTATGGGAAGCTATGGAAGAAGTACGAATCCTTGTTAGTGCATGCGAAAGCAAGGTGGTTGTCCAGAGGAAAAATTTTATCTCGTGTGCTGGCATTAAAAGACGAAATGAAAATGTTTTTTGAACAAAATAAAAAATATGATTTTGTTCATTTCTAGGAAGATAAAATATGGTATGCTAAACTGGCTTACTTATCCGACAATTTTGTTTAATAACATAAAGTCAAGTACGCAAGAGCTCAAAGAAAATACATTAAACTCAACAAATAAACTGGTGGGATTCCAAAAACAAATAACTTTACAGAAGAATAAAGCTCAGGAAGGCAATATGGAAAAGTCTGAGTCAGTAACAAAAAATTTTAATAAAACTATTGATAGTGATCATTTGACATTATTGATCGTTAATGATCGTTGATTGACGTTATTGATCATTTGACAACATTACAGGAGAGAATTATTCATTATTTCTCAAATTTAGATGTAAAAAATTTTGATTGGGTTTTTAATCCATTTGTGATAATGAATACTTCTGTATTTGAATTAAATTAATGAAGAGGAAGAACTAATTTCGCTTTCTAATAATCGATATTTAATTTTTAAATATTCGAAAGAATCAATTGATTTATTTTGGATTAGCATGAGATGCGATTATCTCATGATGACCAAAAAAGCTTTAAAAATATTATTAAAATTTTCTACATCTTATTTGTGAGAATTTGGATTTTCAATATTAACCAGCGTAAAAAACGAATAAAGGATCGAGACTGTTAAATGTAGAAGACGATATGACAGTAGCACTGTCATTTCTACGACTAAATGAAATTATCAAAAAACATCAAGCTAAAATTTCTCATTAAAAGTATTCTTATTATTAACTTCTAATTAATACCTTAATAAACGTACTGCTGTTTTTGTAATACATATTATTATTAGTTCCTGAAGGCTTTGTCCCTGAAGGACTATTGCTTTCGTTTTGCGATTTTGCGTCGGAAACATTAAAAACCTGTAGCACTTTTCAAACTGTTGCCACAAAATATTACATCCCTGTATTATATTTAAAGAAATTAAATAATGAAGAATGTGCATAAATGTACGTATGTTTCTCGTATTGCGACAAAACGACGGTACCTAAAGCCATCGAATTTGGAATGCCGTCATCCTGCTGCGAATATAGGCATCTGGAAGCCCAAATTTGAAATTTGGAATTGGTTTTATTAACGATTTCATATTTTGTAAAACTTTAACGAATTTTTGATTAACAAACTCAAGGATTTTAAAGCGGGCAATGGCAACGCTGTACAGAAAAAAAAATTATCTGCAGCGCGTGAGACTGTGGGTAGGAAATTCTAAAGATATGCTCAGTTTAAAATTATTTTACGATATTGTTCTTTAACTGAATTTTATGGTTTAAATGCGAAGAACATGATATTCAATAAATAAAAGTAACATACAAAATGTTTAAAAAACGCCCCTTTGGACGTAATTTAAAATCTGAAACCTTTCAGATTTTTTTTTATTTTACATTCAAAATTATTATCATTAACTATTTTACACAGTGTATTATAGTAGGTAAGTAAGCAACTTTTAAACTTATCTTTTTCTTTGTGAGCCGCCAAATTTTGAAATCGTTAAAAGCGTGCCGCGAGAAAAGAAAGGTTGAGAATCACTGGCTTAGAAACTTTAATTTTAATAGGAAATATTGTTTATTTTTTAACTGCTTTAACTGTATTTGGTATTTTATATTTTTCAATTTTTAGTCCAAAGGGATTTAGTCCCGAAGGACTATTACTTTCGTTTTGCGATTTTGCGTCGATTCACTCTGAATGCCCGTTTCACTTTTCAAATTGTTGCCACTAAATGTTATCGCTCTGCATTAAATTTTAAAAAATGAAAAATCTGCATGAATGTATGCATGTTTCTCGCATTGTGATAAAACCTAGAGCCATCGAATTTTGAATGACGTAATCCTACTGCGAATATGGGCATCTGGAAGCCCTAATTTTGAATTTGAAATTTGCTTTATTATCGATTTTATGTTTTGTAACATTTCAACGAATTTCTGATTAACAAACTAAATGATTTCAAAGCGAGCAATGGCAACACTGTACGGAAAAAAAAAAACATTTTTATCTCCAGCGCACGAGACTTACGGAAATTCTAAAGATATCTTCATTTTAAAATGATTTTGCGATATTGATTTTGAACTGAATTTTATGGTTTGAGTACGTAGTACATGATATTTAATAAAAAAAGGTAGCACACGAAACGTTAAAAAAACGCGCCTTTGGACGTAATTTAAAATCTGAAATCGTTCAGATTTTTTTTTTTTATGTACAGTTTCTTTAAAAATAATGCATGATTTTGGTAGCAACATCTTTGGTTTTTTTTGCCATACATTTTTTCTTTTCTTTTCTTTTTTT
>KK112544.1:566436-602264 GCA_000611955.2 Stegodyphus mimosarum | reverse complement strand
TGAAAACAATTTTATTTCAGATACAAAGTCTTGCGCATTGGAGATAAAAAAAAATTATTTTTTTCCTCCCGTACAGTATTGCCATTGCTCGCTTTGAAGTCGTTGAGTTTGTTAATCAGAAATTCGGCCAAGTGTTGCAAAATATGAAATCGATAATAAAACAAATTCCAAATTAGGGCTTCCAGATGCTCATATTCGGTGGAGAGTTACGTTATTCAAAATTTAATGGCTCTAGGTACCTTTGTTTTGTCACAATGCGAGAAACATACATATATTTATGCAGATCCTTCATTATTTAATTTCTTTAACACAGGACTCTAATATTTGGTGGCAACAATTCGAAAAGAGAACCGACATTTATAGCGAACTAACGCAAAATGCCAAAACGAAATTAATACCCCTTCTGAGCTGACGTCCTTTGAGCTAAAAAAAAAAGTTTTGCCATACGAAAATTTCAAAATTTTTTCACTGTAACCGTAATTGTTTTAAATCATCACAATCTCCAGTACATACCTTCAAATAGCAATATCTAAAATTCCATTTCAATTGGTAGACCAGACGGGCGCTGTATTCACGTATTGGGGAAGTTCTTTTATGATCATCCATTATATGTCTATGAACAACAGTTACGAAAATAAACGACGGGTAAACAATTGTGTGGGCCCGTTGCACGCATCACTTACTGCCACTACTTTATATGTATTAAAACAAAAGAATTATTTGTCTTTCATTAAGAGCTGATTTAAAATTTGAAGGGTACGAGAAAAAACAAGATTTATGAATGGTTGGACAGATTTCGAGGTTTAAGAGTCGGATTCGAGAATATAAAGAATTCGTCCAAATGCTAGTATTTTTTTTTTAATCAGCAGATAGATATTCAAATTACATATAAAATTTAATTAATATTAACAATAAACAAATTATTTCCAGTAACGTAAAAACAAATGTAGCGAATATGTTCAATCGATATCTCGGTCATTTAATATTTCAAGATCTTTATAAAGGCTGCTAATTGTTCAATATCGATCTGACAAGTTTGTGACGTTTCTTTTCTTTCGTGTACAATTATGTTTAACGGAAATAAACTATCTTTTGTTATGGCTAACCTTAACGAACAGTATCTATGGTGATAGAAACTTTCCTTCCAAATTATGACAGCACGTTTGACAGAATAATAGAACCTTTTGCAGAGAATCATTTGTGCATCCTGTATTAATTATTTTTTTGCGTTTTAACGTTAACGAGTCGCATAGAACATGATAATATTTAACTAAAATTAATAACAGTTCTTAACAGCTTGATTCTTCAAAAATGCTTGAGTTTTATTAATCTGTTGCTTTTATTTATCGACTTAAATTTCGCATTTATGCTGCCAACTTTAAAATGCTTAGGTTATGTTAGTGGAATGCGGCAAGTGCTATATGAATCTGAGGAGGGATGCCTTCGTGGACTTTCTGAGGAAAGGTGGCTTGTATTCATGTTACTACTTTACACACAACGAAAACCTAGAAAACCAACATGCAACCAGCCAGTTCTCCTAAGACAGAACGTAAACCAAGTCAAATTACCAGCATTCAGGAGCCTTAACCATCCGGTCAATGATGGGGGCCCTTTCAAATGGCACAAACTACTTTCCTATTTATTATTTTGATATGCAGTTCCATTCAACATCCCTACACATAGTCATAGTCAAGGATGGCATAATTCGTAAGTGCACATCGATATCGCAACCGAAGAAGGAGCTTCTAGAGCAGACCAGTAGGCTTCCAGTAATATATTTTGTTGTGTCACGTGACCTTTGCCGCGTTCACAGCAAAATCGTTAAAAATTGTTTACCATACAATTTCTCCATACAGTAGATTAAATACCGGGATTGCTTGTGAAAATTTCCAATGAGAAATTTGATGAAAATTGTGAAGATTTCACTGTTTGGTTGAAAGACATGCAAATTCATACTGGATACTGCCGAAACAAAAGCGAAGTAAAGTGTAAACAACAGCTTTCAGATTCAACGTCAGAAGAGTAGTAGGAGCCCACTTGTCTATAATCGAAGCCCCTTCCTCGGTTGTTATACCTATGTGCAGTTAAGAATTACGCTTAGGGGTGAGCTATGAAAATTTTACAAAAAAACTCGCATTTATTTATTTTATCAAATTTTAGTTAAATGTTTTATTTTCTACAAAAACAGAAAATGCAGGTAATTGTGCATGAATAAGAAAACGTTAAAAAAAGTCAAAATTCAAAAAATAAACAAGTCACAAAATATTGCTGTTATTATGTAAAATAACAAGTGAATTTAATTAAGTGGCCCAGTTTATACTAAAACGTTACTGTAGGTTATTTCATTCTTCTTTAATGTCAGCTAATTTTTTACGAGGTTTTAAGGACCAGCGATGATTTCTCAAAAACATTTTTACATAAGGTTTAGGGTAAAATTCTCTTAAATGCCAAACTATTAAGATGGAAAGAACTTAAATCTGAAACACAGCATAGCTCTCTAAATGTCGGAAAATTCAATCACACCGTAAAATTTAAAATTTTATATACTGGACGCCAAAACTGGATATTATTATTATTATTATTTTCATTGAAAGTCCGATAGATATTAGAACTCAGTATTGAACTCTAATTTGCCGCGAAACAGCAGTCTGCTAGATAGCAGATAACGGCCAGTTGAGCGCTGAACAGACGCTGTAATTGTTTTTGAACAAAACGAAGAGCTTGGTGGCCACACAAAGATGTCTTCGTGCGCACCTTGCAAAATGGACTTTAGAAACAGATCATTCACAGATTGTGTCAGCTATCGGAAGGCACTGGCTCTGTGCTGGGGGGGCGGGAGGGAAAGGAAAACATTCATCAAATATCAGAATCTTTAAAAATGGGAACAAGTCTCCTTCCCACACTCAGCAGTTCATGCATATTCGGGGTTTCATGCAAAAAGAACCCCACCTATACACTACAAAAAAAAGTTACTTGTGCAGCAAGGTCTCTTGGACTTAGTGTAGGCTTTCCTGCCCCAAGGGGATTCGAAAAAACAACAACAACAAAAATGCTGTTCTTGATTTCCTGCTAGAGATATTTAATGTGTTAATCTAGAATAGTCAAACAACAAACATCAGCGTTATATTTGCAAATTTTTACAGGACTAGCTTCGATGGTTTTATCGAACCATCATCCTAAGCTGTCAAAGGGCAAATGAACGAGATAAGATATAGTGATTAGGCAAGATAAGCTCGAGTGGAATTTCTTTGGATAAATGTGTGTTCGGTTTATTAGGAGAGCCTTTCAATCTTTTATTTGTGACTGTTTTCCATTCAGCTTCCTGAGGGTTTGTGTTTGTGTCATTTTGAGAATTATCTAATGTAGTATCAGAAATATGTTGTGTCAAATTGTAAGCATTGTCGAATTTTTGAAGAAAATCTAGTTCCCCTTTTTCTTTTGTGGTAATGGTGTTATTACTCTGTTTAATTGTGAGTTCCTCTATAGTATGAGTCAGAAGTCTAATAACTGTATCTATATCCAAATCCTAAATCCAGTCTTAAGTCCAATCAGAAACCTAACAAGAGGAGCATTTGCAAATCCAGTGGAGGGAAGCCTGCGCCCCGGAATAGGGCCCACACGAGGGTGTCCCGACAGACGGATAGGCAAGCGGAGGCTCATTAGGCCCTTAACAACCACCTGGCAGCAGAAGTCTAGAGGGTAACTGTGTGAGTGATTAAAATCCAACCTCAAAAAGCCAGAAAAGATAATGACTCATAAGCAGTTATAGGCAATCAGCACGTTAAAACAAGACCGTAGAGATGTAGAAATCAGGAACTTCGTAAGCGAAGTGGATACTGTCACATGATCACATCGACGAACCCAGCAGGGACGCAGGTAGCAGGAGCAACCACATAGACCAGCCTTCACTCTACGCAGCAACACCCCGATTATTATAAATGCTGAGCTCACACCGTCAGCAATTTTTATACCCCCTCCGACACTCCTCCATTACGTCTAGCTGCATATATGTGCGTGTGCTAATGTAACTTACTCTAACCGATCTCCTGATTGGTCTTTCAGTTCGCTCTGCCTCTTCGTTCCATTGATAAGCTAATTTTTCAATTTTCGTCCTCAATTTTTGCACACCAGTGTATCTATATATCCACTCTAATAGCCGGCTCGATGAGCTCAGGTTTTTCATTTTTATATGCAGATAAATTTTGCATTTTTTGCTTTAAAAGTGATTGAATTATGTTATGTCTCGGTTAAGGTTTTTATGCCTTTACTTAATCTGCATATAAACAATCTGTTATAAACAATTTAAAAGTTATTTAAGTAGTACTAAGCCTAACGAGGCTGTTATTTGTTTACATTTGAAACTCTTAGTAGAATAGTGAATTAAGTCGGTGCACCAACTTTAGTGTCTTTAAGTCCAGAGCCACCAAAATTTAACTTTCAGTTTTGTGCACCGAAAATTTAGTCTTGCTATCCGCTGGCCGAGTTGCTTGTTTTTGCGTAGAAACTCTTATTTTAATCGTATTTTTTAACGGCTTTTAATGGTATTTGGTGTTTCAGGCTTTTCTGTATTATACAATTTTTAATGAAGATTGAGTTTTTATGTGTTTTTACCTTGCTGCGAAGTGAAAATCGAATTGCTTAAATGAGAAATATATCTGCAATGAAATTCGAAGAGATAAGTTTAAATGAAGTGCAGCAAAACGTCTGTATAATTTAGACGGTCTACAAATCGTTGCTAAATAACGGTCTTGAGAGTGTCTTTAAACTATTTTTAGATTCTTAAGATGAAGCTTTTTACCTATTTTTGGGTCTTTACAGATTTGTGTCAGTGTCTGTCCTGCCTTCATTCACCGAACCGCATATCATTTCTCATAGTCCGTTAAATGTGACAAACTGTAACAGCAAATGGATCATTAGGAAAACAAACAGTTAAACGCTGGTTATTATTAGAGACTTCCTCTTTCGGGCTAACTTAAAGAAACTCATTTTTAGAGCCCAGGTGTAAACGGTCGGCAAGGGAGATGTGCTGAAGGCTAATGGGTCTCTATCCCCTAATGCTTTTATGATGCCGACTTGTTTTACGGGTGTTCGCTGGTCTTTTGTGAGAAGAGACGAAGCAGTGGAGTTGAATGGACATGCAGTCAGAGAAGGCTGTGGGAAACTCGCTCTTTCGCTTCTGTAAGATATAACAATGTAACAATTTACGCTATTCATCAATTATTTAACCACGAATGAATTTGTTATTGAGTTTTAAATAAATTTAAAAAGGCAATCCTGTCTTGCTATTTTTCCATAAAAGCTCGGAAACGTTACACCAGCGACCGAGCCGCTGAACACTAGTAGTTCGGTACGGAGTTAGAGTCCCAGCCAGCGGGCTGGTTGCAGGGCCCTTTTCGTGGTTTTCCGCATGTGTAAAGTGGATGCGAACCAGTTGCCTTGAAAAGTGCTCCATGGGGCATCCCTCCCTTTCCGTTGTGTAGCGCCTATTGACGGAGCACATAACAAAGAGCAAAATGACCGCTCAACAACACGTTCCATCTTCCACACACTACTCATAGAATTCTTGAAATTAGCATTTGAAGCACTTATTCGCTGGTGAAACAAGAACGGGATAACGCTGATGTTGAGCTTCCAAGCAACTTCCTTTCATTGGACATCTTTTAATAGAGTTAACGTAAAGCTTTTTTTAATTGCTATTCCTTTAATTTTGCCGCCAATGTATTATCCTCATTACAGTTTAGCCCCTCTGTCCAGTATTTACATATAAAAACATTCGTTCATTTTCCTGCAGATTTCTCCCCAAACCCGTTGTTTTGATAAAATGCTGCCCATAGTGTCTTTTCACTTGACAAAAGAGGATCTGTGATTTTTCATGTCCACAGTTTTACCTTTCGAGTATTTGATTAAAAGCAAGTTAGAAGCTTCTTTCATATAATTGCAGAGTTTTTCACAGTACTCACGGAAAATCCCGTCGACCATACAAAAAAAAAAAAAAAAAAAAAAAAAAAATACTAAATACAAGGAAAAAGGTTCTCCTTTTATTTGTCTTTCAAAGTTATTATATTATCCTTTATTTTTTTCATTACAAATTTCCATTATTTTTTCCTTAATATCGCCATACCGTGGCCATTAACACATTTATGTGAGGCCGGTAAGATTCCATAACTTTGGTAATATTGAACAGCATGCTCTTCTGTAGTAGGCAGGTCCCAAATTTTAATCATTTTTTTTTCGAAAATGCGTGATAGAGGGAAAAAAGGAGTCTTTACTCAAGAATAATAACTAACACATGTAATCAAGGTTACACCAAACCCAGCGCCATTTTTGGCGAAAAATCGCATAGTTGGCGTCTTTTCTTTAATAGGCAAAAACGATCGACGGGTTTTTACGTAAGTACCGTTTTCACACATATTTAATCGTCTATTGCACCATTTAATAAAAGTTAATCCTGCTGCTTTTGTGACTAATCTCGCTTGTCTGATATCAGACCAAGCTCACGGAATTCATTGTGACAAGAAGGAAATACTGCGCCCGTCGTTGGCAACACCCTTGGGCACCATACAGGTGACAGTACAACTTTGCTGAGTTCAGCCCCTAATTTTGAAGAAGAGCACCTCCTGAGAACTGGTCCGAGGATCTCCCTCCTCTCGGACCCCCCTCTCGGATATAACCGTGCGAAAAATCTTGGACTTGTTAAGAATCTCGATATTTAGTTCCGTATGAGTTGAAAGAAATTCACTTAACGAACCAATATTTGCGATAGGCATTTCAAACGTAATATAATCGACCCTTTTTCGAAACGAATTATCAATGCTAACGAAAACTGGATCTTCAACACTAACACTAAATGAAAACGATCCAAGCATGATCCATCAGCAGAAATCATACCGAAACCAAAATTGCATCAGAAAAAGATCATGCTGTCAATTTGGAGGGTTTACAAAGGTGCTGGGTGTTTTGAGCTGCTTCCAAGCAACCAAACGATCAACTCAGATATTTACTGCCAAGACACGAGGATGAAGCAATCAAAGATAAAAGGCCAGAATTGGCAAATCGCAAAGGAATCATCCACCATGACAATACGACGCCTCACACATCTTTAGCAACACATACGAAATTATTGGAACTTGTATGGGAAGTGAAGTCGCATTCTTCAAATAGTACAAACTTTGCACCATCGTATTAGCATTTATTTCGAAGTTTACAAAACTTCTTGAATGGTAAAAGTTCGAGTAATAGCGATGACCTCAAATCGCACTTCTTTGAGTTTTCTGCCGATAAAGACCAGACGTTGTATGAGCGCGAAATCATGAAGTTACCAGAAAGATGAGAAAAGGTCACCGAATAGAGAGGATGATATTTGACTGATTAAGTTCATTGTCATACAGAAAAAACTGACTTTTATTTCCCACTAAAAAACCAAAATTACTTTCTTGCCAACCCAATACTGGAAATTTTGCAGCGAAGCCTATCAAACTTTAAGCTGAGGATTTTGGGCATCAGAAAAAGAGGTTTTCCAGTGTTTCATCCTGCGTCATAAGACTGAAACACGGCATACATCCGTGAAAGCAAGAACAATAAATGCCCGAAGGCAAATGCTGAAATAAAACTAAAACAGAAAGTTTAACGTAATTCTCAATGTCAATCATTCCTTGCCTATAAATGAAACAAATAAATTAATATTGACGAATCAAGAAGAACTGAAGCAGTTTTACAATTAATTATTAGCTATTGCTCCCCAATCATCATACATCTTTTAATTGCACTCAGATACATAAAATGATCGGAACTGAATAATAACATCAAGGCATAGATGATATAATATTTAACAAACAATTTAGCATAGGTAACATGTGTTATGTAATACATACTTAGCTACACTTCAGTTGTTGAATTAAAATATCTTAATTGTAATGATTTATCTTAATTCTGTTATCAGACTTAAAAGTTATTAATTTGTTTTTATTTTGTAGTTGATCTTAATTTTTTTTCTTGCCTTGTTGAAAAGTAATTGTTGTCATTTAATTTTTGGCAGTTTTGGTTAACTCTGAATTTAAGTTGCTTGAGTAATTATTTTTCTTTTTCCTATGGTAGTTTGGTTAACCATTTAATTTCTTTTTTTTTTGTTAATACTTAATCTTAACTGGTTTGCTTAATATTTAATTTCTGGTTAAGTTGACCCTTAAGGTCAATTTTTTTAAAACACTTTTAAAGTTATTTGCCTTGCACAAATTGGTGTTGAGGTTTAATTTGGTTTTGTTAACGTACCCCTCTTTCTGGTAAGCTGGAATCCATATTTGACTCTGGTGGTAAAGTCGTGTTTGGTGTTGTAGAAAACATAAATTTTTTTCTATGTAATTATTATATTTCAATTGAAGAAATTTTCTTCGGTCTTTTATTAATTTGGTATTTTAAAACAAATTCTTAATTCTTTTCTAAAAAACTTTTACGTTGCATTTGGGAATCAAGATTTACGACTTTGTTTTGACGTTTGCTTGCTCTGCCAGACAGTGGTCTGAAAAATATCTTCCGTCAAGTGCGAAATCTGCACCCTGTTGAATTAACTTGTTTTTGTATGCAGCAACGCCACGCCGAGGTTGAGGGCTCGGGGTGATTCGCATTCTGACAGGCGTTCACCATGCTAAAATGGGACCCTGAACGAGGCTAGCTTCTGCTTGTCAGGTTGATAATCTTGGAGGGTCGCTTGTCACAATGTGGAATCAGCGATTATTCGCCAACTTCTGTCTAACCAACCCCCTTGCCTTCATCTTCCATTTTTTGATTCCGCTCCTAGGATTTCCATGCACTTGGCTAATTTTGGACCGTCTCGGATCGCCAAACAAGAGGCTGGCGAGAAGAAGAAAAAGGGTCTGCAGCGATCTACGGAGAGTAGGGAAATTTTTTTGAAAGTTTTCGACAGATCAGAAAGCAGTTGCTCCGTCCCGAGTACTTTGTCTACGTAACAGTGGAAAGAGGGTCGAAGAATTTGCGGAGAGAAAACCACGTATGGATGGGGACGCAGGAAGGACGGAACCCAGATAGAAGGGGCGGAAGGCTCTAAAACTTTCATTACATGCCCATCATATTAACTTACATTCTCTTTCCTTTTTAGATTCAATATGGCAGAACGTTTCTTCAATGTACGCTGTTAAGTAATTGTGATTTCTTGTGCGGATCCCCTCTTTGTAGTGTAAACGGTATGTTTCTTTATTTTCTCTCTTAGACTTGTCCACCACCACATAATGTATATTGTTACTAGTTCTGTTTACCTTTAATAAATGAAAAATTTAATTTAACTTCACTTGTATGTTTCCACTTATAATTTAGAATACTGGACCCAATAAATTTAAATAAAACTTGGACGGGTTATTGCCCAAATCTAAACACAACGCTTTGTTAGTACTTTACTGTTGGAGTATTATCTTGTACTATTTACTGTTATAATTGAACACAGGTTTTTCAGTCTAAATGTTGTTTTATCTTGTCTGTCACACAATTTTACACCCATGCAGTATTTATTATAGTGTTATGATTTAAAGTTGTTTTTTTCCATATGCTTGACTTTCATGTGTATTGAACATTGAAAACTTTAAAGTAGAAAAATAACTCCAACACAGTAGGCACTGAAAATGCCATAAAAATTCGTTGCTCTGCGTATCGAATATTACATAATGGTAGACATAAAAATTGGTTCTCAGAGTGGTGAAATACCAAAGTGATTTTCAACAGTGAAAGTTGGCCATTATGTTCGGAAAGTTGTCACAAGCTTAAGTATGTTCGATGTTTAAGACCAAAGGCACAAACTGATAGTTTGCGCTAACAGAATAAAGTTTTTTCTCATGCAGTTAAAGAAATTCGAAGACATAAACCAAACATGAAATGTGTACACTCAAATCTGTTTTTGTGCGGTGGATAGGGACCGCATAAAAATCGCACGAAACTTGGTAAGGTTTTAGTTAAACTAACAATTTTAATTTGCCTTTTTCTATCTGTTCTTATTTCAACTTCCCGTTAGAATAAGCGCGCGTTTCAGCTTTATGCTGATTTGAAGTGGAGCCAAGTTCTATTTAAGCAAGAGGTAGGGACCTCTCAGGGTGAGAGAGCTTTTAGTCTCAGACCACTGTTACTCTATTCGACGTTCGCCTGATTAGCTAGTATTTAAATTCTAATCCGTAGCGCTGTTGAGTGATTACTTATTGAAGTAACTCTAAGTGTGTCAGTATTAGTCAAATCTTGCTACGCACCATTTAGTTTAAAGGCCAACCTCGCGTTTATAGCTCTGTGAGCAACGACTACTTAATTTCTAATTTAGTTTAAATTAAATTTGATTGTTCAGTTTAGACCCAAATGCGGTCGTTATTTTCTGTATCCCTCCCGAGTTGGGAAGTGGCTGTATATAATTTGTGGTTTAATAAAAGAGGATTTTAAATCCTTCTTACGTATAGTTATTCTACCACTTAATCACAGTATTCTACCACAGAACTTAGCTGCATTCAGCTCCCTGTTCAAGATCAGGACTTAAGATTTACACGAAGATGTTCGCCAAGAATATGCACCGAACACTCAGTCCTGACAACTTCAAGAGTAGCTACAATGGAACAAAAAAAAGTCCTTTAGAGTTAACTTTTTTTCAATTACCATGTAATCGGTGACCAGTTTTTGCGATGACTGTTGTTCCTCTAAACGCTTGTATATGTCTCGGTAACCAGATATACAAGATTGAAGCTCTCTTTTTTATTGATTATTTGTTTTTATTTTTTTATTGATAACTTCGTCAATGGTGTTCCAATTTGATTGAAATTTTCATATACCGCACAGAAAAAAAAAATGCTTGAGTGTACTTGCTTTTATACATATTCAGTCCATTATAATATATCTTTAGTACTTATAAAGTAACAAATAAGAAGCAACTTAGTAAAATATCTTTAGTATGTTAAAAATCTTACTGATAAAAATGTCACTTATGTACCTTTTTCAAAAAGCGCTATCTTCACTTAATGATGCACCCTAGCTATTATTTCTTGTGAGAAGAGCATAAAAATCAACTAGATAAGAGCACACTGAAAAGTCTAAATTAGCTTTGTGGAGTTGCACCCTTTTATTTAACAGTTAAATGTGGGGTACCACTTACACCAATAAGCGAATAATCGCTTGAGTGTGTGAACAGAGACGTAAGACTCAAGAAGGATTAATTACCCTTTATTTATCAAAATAACGATAAATACAGTCGGCTCCTATCCCAGAGCGTACAGCAAAGCCTCCACTTGGCCTTGAACTCAAGTAATAGGAATTAAAGTTTAACTAATGCTCAACTAAAAAGATATAGCCGAAGCTATGAGGATTCTAAGTATTTGGCCCCTAAATCTCATTTAAGTAGGCGAAGCTATCAAAGCCTGAAGTAGGGCCGAGCGCAGTAATAGCTTAGAGAGAGACGTAGTCCAAAAGCAAACGCGCGTCAGTCAAAAACTCTGGTTCTCTAACGAAGTCAGTGAAACATCGACTTAAAAACTACTCTCACTCATTTGCATTAAACGCGTTTCTGAAAATACATTCTGGTAGGAAATTGTAAGCTGAAATTAGGAGAGACAGGAAAGTGTAACAAACTTAAAGTAACTATTATAAACTTAGGATAAACCTTATAATACAAATCTTCAAGGTGCAATAAAAATAAAGATGGAGGTCGGAAAGTAAGTAAATGGATGAACTCTTGTTCTCTGGACAGTAGTTATGTAAATTCTATGATACTAGTAATGGTGATTTTATAAAGAATTACATGTGAAAATATTTATTTAATAAAGATTAATATGACTAAATTTAGTCGGATGTATTAGAATGTTTAGCGAAAATTTATATGCGTAAGTATGCAAAAACGACAAATAAAAGCATTTTTAACTTTCTTCCTCAAAAGCACCTGAATCCGTACCAAAAGTTGAAATTATTTCATAAGTCTGCGTCAGTGTTAAATTGTATATACGTCACTAAATGTATCTAACTGAACCCATTTTGACTTTACTTCTGGTGACCTTTACTAAAGTGTTAATAAAATTTCATTTTTTAATTTACTTTTTAAGTACTTGTTTCACTTAAAAAAAAATGTGAGTTTCTTTCTTCTTACTATTATTTTCATTATTATTGTAACTGATGAAAATAAGCATAATTGTTTTAAACAACTGAGTTTTAAGCTCTGTACAAATTCTAACTGAATTTTTGCCTCTTATTTTTAGAATGATTATGAATTTAAAAGCCTGGATTATTATATAAGAATGATCATGTTCTTCTTAATTTATATCTAAAACAGAATATGAAGAATAATTATTTTAGGAGAAAATGGCCAAGAAGGTTATGAAAGGTAAACATGAATCATATTCGAAATGTCTTGAAAAAAGTCAATACTTCTTGTCACCTCACATTCATACCATAAATTCTTATTCTAGGAAAATAAATGTCATCAAGATCTTAAAAGAAAGAAATATCCAGCAGCGTTTTATGGCCACTTAATGTCCATTTATCTTTTCAGACTTATTTTATTCTCCAAGAACAAGAACTTGCCCAATAAGATAGACCACATACGGAGTAAATGGGAGACAACTTGTTGCAAATAAAGTACCTCCACGAACTTCAATAAAGTGCAATATAAATCAATATTTGATCATATAAATACTACCGGATGCACAAATTAATAGTTTCCGGATATGTCAGTTTGATCAAAAACACATGCTGTGACCGTAAAAATGTCTGTAATAACGGAAGACTAAGCCTAGTACTGATTCTTGGAAATCTATATGTGAAAGTTATTATTAAATCATGAATTTAAATATGATTTTCTAGCATGCATTTACTTGCTCTGAAAAATCTTTCATTGGCATTTATAAGCTGTCATAATTAAAAAGGTCTTTTTCAAACAAATCGTCACAGAGCTCGCCAGACTGCAGTTTGGTCTAAAAATGATAGTGATTATGTAATACTTAGTGTGTAATGAAATATAACGATTCCAAAGCTTTCTAAAATCAGGAAGAAAAGCTTTGAAACGCTTCATACAAAAAATTGCCTTTCGGTAAAATGTGCGCAAAATCAAGTCATAACGGAATATATGAACTGAATGTACAGATGGTCATGAAATATTAAATCTGAGATAAGTTTGCTGTTAGTGCAAAATTACGCATAAATATTATTCATAATAGACATAAGGTATTGCTTTGAACCGCACTAAAACGGATGTGAAATACGCAAGATACAGTTTTTTGCATCCTAACTATAGCTGTGACAGATCCCTCTTCGAAAGGAAACGTGCGTCATCATAACAGGATTTATCTTGCTCTTGAAAAGCTGTAAATATAATTCTGATTACATGAATTTGCTGCGATATATATTTTGTCGCAAAAGTAGTTCTGATAGCATATTTACTGCAATATGTATTTTGTTCTAAAATTAACCAAAAGTGTAAACACAGAACGATATAAGGACAAAAGCTATTGTTTAATTATTCTAAAAAAATATCTTTTCACTTAAATTTAAAAATTCTAATTACTGTATACAAGAATATACTTTTCTAAAGGAGAGAAGAAGAGGGAGGAATTTTAAACATCAGCAAAAACAAGTTGAATGATATATCAGTCATTGCTATATCATACGCAATTTAAAGCACCTGATAAGTTTTTTAATGATTTACAGTCTAAAGAAATTCTACAGAAATAGAACGCAAAACACGAAAACATTTCAGATTTTCTATCAAATGATTCGCGCGTAAAATAATTTTCTAATTTCTTTCATTAATTCAAATACATCTTTATTTAAATCATAGTCTTCTCGCAATTGTTTTGTTATATCACATGTTTATTCTTGTATTAATTTAAGTTTTACTCAAGTATTATCATAATGTATACCAACTATTGATTATTTGATTATTCTACTTTTTATTTCAAACTTTATAAAAATATACCTCCCTTTGAAAACAATAATCAGTAAGTTAAAACATTAGTATTTAAAGAAAAGTAAAATTAAATCTTAAAAAAAAATATCTGATTCACAAAATTTGTTCACGCTGACGAAGCTACTCAGGCACTAATTTCAATTTTACTATTAAAGCTAAAGCTAAAATTTCATACTAATTATCACAGTACTTGCATATTTTTTGTCGTATTCCTTAATTTGGAAGATTTTTCTTCTAAAATAAAAATAAATATCAGAAATATTTGAATATTTAAATACACTTAAAAATTATTTTAAAGATCTAAAATCTGTTACATACTTTACTACTAACGCTATAGATAGGAAACTTCTTGAATACAATAGAAAAACAGGGAAGTGAAATTGTTTCAGAAATATTTTGTCTGAAAAACTTCATCATAGTTGCCGCACCATAACCTGAAAATTCCAGCATTGTTGTGTAAAAAATGGCTAAGCATAGTAGACGTAAAGGTATTAGAGTGCATGATATAGAAGCTAATGCATCGAAATCTGTAAATACAGGTAACCTCATGGATGATTTCAATACAATCTTCAAAATCCTGGTTTTCGCAGGATATGTATTTCCACCTTTAAATGCTAGGAAGCCAAAGCATAAATGGTATGCAAAGTTCTTCGAAGTTGTTATCAATCTACTCGCGTGTATTGTCATTATCATCAACATATTCTTCTGGCAGCGGCGATACAGCACTGTGGCTTTACATTTCTCCACTACATTAACAATATCTTTGGCAATTTCTGTTAGATTTGTTTTATTTTTGTGTCGAAAAGATATACCATCCATGATAAGGAATTTAATTCAACTTTACGAGGACGTCACTTGGAGGAAACCGCACCAGTCCTTCAAACGAATTATCGTTCTGGGATCTATCACAACATTCGTACTGACAACATTAGCTTCAACGTTAGAAGGTTATAGAATACAAGCTGCAAGAGCAAAAGGTGAGCATTCAGTTGAATTTCTGATTAAAACTAATAATCTTGAAAGAAGATACCAAAAGTGTATATATTATATGTTTATGTGTCTGCTTCCCTTGAAGATGTATTTTGCATATGGGGTTTCTGTCATACTTCTCATATTTTGCTGCACAGTCTATACAGTGACGAAGAGAATAGTGTTAGCTCTGAATGATCGAATACGAGCTCACGATCAAGATCTTTACAGAAGTATTTTAACTCACACAATTATCAACGAATATTTGAGTTTTTATAATCGCCTCAGCAGAATTGTTGCAGAAATCGACGACGTTTTGTCTCCTTGCGTCCTTCTACTATACGGATTGATGGTGAGTGCCCAATTCTATACTCTAACAGTCTTAATATCGAAAGACACAGAACCAACGAGTCTCACCACTGCACTTCACAACATAATTGTTTTCGTTTTGACAACCGTGGCATTTTTAGTGATGACACTGACGGCTTCTAAAGTGACTGAAGTCTCCGAAGATGTGAAACGATCTTTACACAAGCTGGCAGAAAATATTACAAGCAGTGACGAGTATGGAAGTATTGTAACCAAATCGTACTTCGTTCTGATTGCCATTTTGAATGGATCACAGTTATGTTTCACAGGTTGGAAGATGTTTAATATTAATCGAAGTTTTATTCTCACAACTATGGGAGTCATGATATCGTACGGTGTTATTATAGTGCAAATAGGTCGGAAATATGGAAGTTCCTGAAAAAAAAAGTGGACAGATGATTCAGCGTTCAATTAGATCCGCTGCTTATTAAAATGCTAGTAATTATTATAAATTCTTCATTTCGTACAAATATAATAGCTGCAGAAGTTTTCGAAATGGATTGCTGAACATACCCATGTATTTATAAATGTATTAATGAATTACTTTAATGCTATAGCATGCATATTTAGTAACCTCGCTGTAATTTCAAACATGCTCTAGTCCAGCCGATTTTTGCAAACAAATTGTTAAGCTGCTTCTAAATACCGTTTGGTAAAGTAACTGATAAATTCGAAATAAGACTACAATGCTTTATTGAAAAGAAATACTCTACCATCAAAACAATATAGCTTAAAATTCAAGATTTTATAGCAACAGAAAATAACATTTTTGCTTATATTCATAAAATATATGTCTACTTTAACCGCAGTTCCCCAGCTGTTACTTCAAGTGAACTGAACTAATAGTACTCCATACGTAGCTAACGTACCAAATATTGTCAAAAAGAATCCTCTTTTAATGGGAAACATACCCCAAGCAGTCAGTTGAACATTTCCTTGAAACACAGAAATTTTTAGTATTTGTAGAAAATCCCTCGCACTTTGTGATTTGAGACCCTCTTCGGGTATTTCAGTAAAGGATCTCACTAAAGCTCGATATGTTTCTTCAATACTAGATGCCCTGAAAATTATAAAAATGGTATGAAATCCTGTAGTAAGGAATGCGTTTAAGACGATAAGGAGTGATGCAAAAGAAGCCTGATTTCTTACTAAATGAACAGAGTTACTCATTAAGGCAAAAAGCTCACAAAGTAGAAATGCCATAGCGAAAAATAACGGCATAGAAATGGCATTTTCGAGATCGTTCACTATTTTCTGAACTTTTTTATAACGTTTGATTGAAATATCTGTCACATCGAACGAATTCATGTACAGAGATTTTAGCTCTATTTGCTTTCGTGTCTCATCGATGAACCTGCTGGTATTAAAACATATCACCGCTAGCAAAAGGCATGATATCTGAGAAGGCACGAAACAAATGCAAAGATCATATGACCTCAGAAGAAATAAAAGAATGTATTTGTAATGCAATCCAATGTCATATTCACTGCTATAAGTGAGAAAGTTTAAATAGCCATCGATGTCCTCATTCAAACGTTTAGATAGAAACATCCCCGATGCACCAGCTAGAATCGGCAAAATTACTGTTAGAAAACATATTGTACTCACCTGGCTAGATTTTTTCAAAAGATTGAAATTGTGAATATTGTTTTGAGTATTTAGTAAGGTATTTTGAATACTTGTGATTTCCCGACGCCGTACATGAATACTAATCCACAAGGCAATAGAACCGATGAAAGCCAAAAGTTCTGTCACAATCATAGATCCTCTGTCATATGAAATAAACGCGTACATTCTTATGCTGAAAGAATAAACAACGCCTATTACGTATATAAGAATTAAAAGGTTTCGAACAACGTATTCACAAGCTGTTTTTCCTCGACATAATTTGAAATTTACTCCCATGTACCATAACACGTCTAGAACAAGATCACATGATTCAGTTACGTATGCTCCTAGAACACATGGATCGCCATTTTCTAAGGAATGGCGGCTTATCCAGGCACGCTGCACACTTGTTTTCCTACTTTTTTTAGATGAGGAATGCTTCTTCTTCTTGGAGGCCCCAGGTAGGCAAATCATGGCAATGCAATTCGTAAGTATTCGACTGGAAATAGCTTTACTTTCGATTTTCCTAATCTTTACTTCTTCTTGTACCAGAACAGTAGCCAGTGCTTTTCCTTAATTCGAAGCTGCCAATACATACATGTTATTATTATTCAAATGTCTAACTCTCAAGACTTATTCCAATATCAAAAATCAAAAGGTCAGATTTCTTCACATTGTAATTTTTTTTCCCCAGTGTATTATTACATGAGCACCGATTACTTCTGTCGCAAACTGGATCGTTTCAAATTACTTACGAATTTAAAATATTGTTAATGTAAATACAAAATATTTTTACTTCTATGTTGTTATGACATCTATTCTGATATCGCTCATTTATTAACATCTATAATAACGATGTTATTTGATTTCTTCACATTGTAATTTTTTTCCCAGCGTGTTATTACATGAGCACTGATTACTTCTGTCGCAAACTAGATCGTTTCAAACTACTTGCTTACGAATTTAAAATACTGTTAATGTAAATACAAAATATTTTTACTTCTGTATTGTTATGCCATCTACTTTGCTATTACTCATTTATTAGCATTTATAATAACGATATTATTCATTTCTTATGAGAACTATATTTAAATTAATCATTAATACTTTAATAGTTATTCATCCTCATTTAAGAAATGCAATGCTGTACTTATGTATATGTAATTTGACTGTAAGTACATTTCTTATGGTTGTTTAAAAAAGTGTGTTTTGATTCCTTAAGAGGTATTTTTAAATTATTAATATTAGTGACATAATGAACCTATTGCAACATAATTTGTAAATGTTCTCTCCAGCATTGATCTCCAGCTCTCTCACTATTGATATTTTACTCATAGCTGGATGCCTTATAGTCGTATAATTAAAGAATGAGAAAATTAAAAAGAAATGTAAAACTAGTGAAGGTCTTGATTCAGTCTTGTTCTCCAACTCCAGAAGCATCAGTTCTTCAGATACGATATTATTTTATAAATATTGATCTTCCTTTTTTAAATTTTTTTGAATCATGATTGCCTTTGTAAGAGCTTTGGTTTGATTCAGTTTGTTTTGAATAGCAGCACTGTAATATCTTAATCATTATTAAAAAGTTATCTTGGTGTTATATAACAATTATTCTGCTAAAAAAGTCCAACATTTCATTAACAGCAGATACAAACATTGAGTTAAATTCTTTACCTTTGAAGGCATCCCTTGATATTGTTTTTATACTTTTCAGTGTATCAGTGATATCACATCACTTAAACATTCTAGCACATTATCAAATATTAATTCAAAGATCTTATTTTCTGCGCTGAAATATTTAAATATAAATATGCACTACAGTTCCAACAGCATATCAACTAACTGGAAGGCAAAAAGAAGTCGACATAGTTAAACAAACGATTCCTCTAAAATGCAATCGAGAAATAAAAGCGAAAGAGAGAATTGAGAGCAAAACAAAAACAAAAAAAGGGGGGAAGAGATATTGACATAGTTAATAATAAATTGCAAGTAAATAGAAATTCAAATGGGAAAGTTTTTGTCAGAGACACAGTAAATATCATATTTATTGACAAATTGCAAGCTTGCTACAAGCATGTATCGTGAGAACCGTAATTAATACTTATACGATATTTTATCGAATCTATACTTGGGTAGCCGTGTTAGGTAAAGATGTCATAAATATTAAAATAAGCACCGATGAACTGTGTGTCGATGTTGCTTGTTTTCATTATGAAATAACATTCATTTTGATTTTTCAGTTTGTTGTTTGTTAACAGAAACTATCACGAAAATAAATTAGATTCATGATATATGTATTCACAATGTTTAAAACAATTTTTGCTCCCAATTCCACATAACTCTATTTATTCTAGGCTCAATTATATTGTTTGAGAACATATTCTTTGTTATCGCTATACTCAGAAAGTTATGTTAATAGTATCAGATTATGTCGTGAATGCTTTTCAGTCCTCAAAATGCTTATAAAGTTAAAAAAAAAATTATAACAGCAGGGACTAATCAAGAATAAGCTTAATTGAGAAGGAAGAATAATTCCACAACTAAAAACTGGCAATGTTTTTCAAATTTTCAGCCTTATATAGAATTAAGAACCGTACTATTATATGATGAAAGGTTATTATTTTAGTTAAGTATCTTTGTCTTTTTTTAATCTTTAAAACTCCTATGCAACTGAAAACGTAATTACAGATTTTTAAGATTTACCATAATAGCCCTGATCGGACATATACGATATCCTTTTGGTACTTTCTCACTGACCGCATCCTCAGAAGTAGTCACCAATTCATTGGCGACTTTATGGGTTGGCGAAACACCTTTTAGGGTGGCTAGCTAGAAGGCTCATAAATACATTTTTGTTCATGAATAATAATAGGGGGATCGGAAAGTAATGTCGCTATTAAATTCAAACGAATAAATTTTTAACAAGTTTTTAATTTTAATCAGTAATATAATATCCTCGTTATCAATAACCTTTTGCCATTTAGTGTGCAGATTTCCAATCCCGGACCGATAAAAATCAATTCGTTTTTGAGTAAAATATACCGAGATGACATTTTGGACATCATCCAAATTTTCACTAAGCCACTAAGAAAATGTTGTAGGGATTGCCACTAAGAAAATGTTGTAGGGATCGGAATAAATGGAAATCCGAGGGGGCCATATCGGGCGAGCATGGCGAGTGAGGCAGTACCTCCCATCCCAATTCATTCATTTTTTCCAGGCTCGTCTTGGACAGTGCGCTCTTGAATTGTCGTGATGCAGAATGACGCCTTTTGATTAAAGAATGACTCACTGGATCCAATTGTTCACAATAAAGGTCTGCATTAACAGTTTGTCCAGATTTCAGCAATTCGAAATGAGCAATCCCGCGAATACTCTACCAAGTACCTAGAAGCGACTTTTGGAAGAATAAGCCAGGCTTCGCAGTGATTCATTTGGAGAGCACTCCCTTTTGCGTTTTGAATCATCATATAGGACACATTTTTCGTCTCCAGCAATTAAACGATCAAAAAACGGTTCTATGTGGTGCCGTTGAAGCAATATGTTGAATGTAATGGATTGGTTGGTTTTACTCTCTTCGGACAGATTATGAGGGACCCAAAATCCTGCTCTACTTATTTTTCCAATCTGCTTTAAATATTGTTGGATGGTCGACCAAGGTTGGTTACGGGTGTTTGAGAATTCCTCAATTGTTTGACATGGGTTTGCTTCCACTTCTGCTCTTAGCATGTCTCTGCCTAATATTGTTGGTCTTCCTGATCAATAGGTATCAGAGAGATCAAAATTACCGGATTTGAACTTGGAAAACCCTCTTTGGCATTTACGAATGTCTAATGCACGTGGATAAACATCGCAAATGTTTTTGGTCACAACTGTTGCGTTACTACCCTTGCGAAACTCAAAAAGCATACAATGCCGGATATACTGTTCTGGTTTGGCTGGCCATTTCATCCCAAATTGAATAGAAAAAAAAGTTTAATATTGAATTATTAAGAAGTGAGCTAGTCACAATAACCTTAAAATGACTTCACTCCTTCGAGATACACAAAAAGCTGACATAATGACAATCAGATATCGACACGCGCAGAAACGACATTACTTTCTGGTCTCCCTGTTAATAACAAAAAATCTGATGTGTACACCACATGATTTCCTTGTACGGAATGTTAAATTAAAGATATTTTGCATTTCATTTAAACTTATTGGATTTAATTAAATTTACTTCGTCGATAGTGCATAAGCCAAAATATAATAAATACACTCTTTAAAGTTCACTATATTTGTTTACCATAGCGACACTCTTGCGCTAGGTTGACTTAACAGAGTTACATCTCGTTCGTTTTATAACTCAGAATGCACAAAAATTATGTATATCATCTCAACAGTTGTCTAATCGTTGCCACACGTTCTATACAAATACTGTGATAAATCTAAAACGATGTATAAAAGAAATTAAAAGAAACAAAAAAGAGAAAGAAAGAGTTTTTCACAGACGATTCAGTATTTCTCATTCAATTAATTCCGTTCTCACTTCGCGACAAGACAAAAATACATAAGAACTCAAAATATCTATATTAAAAATTACAAAGTAAATCTTAAACACTTATTTCCTCGAATAAATTCCAGAATGGATTAAGCATGATTTAATTCGTAATAATAAAAGAAGGCGTTATCTTTGACGTTGAGAAGCTTAGTTTTTCTAGATTGGCAACAAATCCACTATTCTCCTAAGTTTCAAATGTAAACAAAACTGATAGAGCTTGGCCGCAGTTAAACAACTTTTAAATTTTTTATAATTCTAGAAATCTTGCATGCAAATTTACTAAAGGTATAAAAACCTTAACTGGAAGATAAGAACAACATAATTATTTTTAAAGCAAAAAATTCACAATTTACCAACATATAAGAATAAAACATCTGAGCTCACCGAGCAGAGTAACAGAGTGGATATATATATGCATACATTTATATACTTTTGGTGCGGCCGATTGCCACCAAAATGGGAGGTGCACATCTACATATTGTAGCAATCCTATAAAGAAAATTTCAACGTTCTGAGGCTACTCGTTTTTGAGTTACGCGAGATACATACATGCATACGCACGTACGCACAGACGCAACGAAAAAAATTCTTCGAAATCCATTTTAAATCAGTTTTATAATTTTCTCAGGGAAAAAGAGTCCTTTATTCTGTCCTTACGCACAGATGTCACGCGAAAACATCGTTAAATTGCATTTGATAGCGGTAGTAGATTTATAATAAAAAGAAATTTCACGCAGAACATTGTGAATAACATTTGAACACAGTTAAAGCATAATTTAATTTTTTTTAAATATGAAACTATAGCATACCTATAACTTGTTTTTAAGAAGAGGCGTAGCCAATATTACGTCATAAGAAGGCGTGTCGAAGCTTAAGACAAGTAAACAGCCTATCGACTGGTGCAGCGTATTCTAGGATTGAGCCAGTTTCTCTAATAAAAAGTGACGAGGATAAATTCTATTTAAATAAACAACAAGGATTGAATGAAGACAAATCGAACTTTTGTAATTAAAAGATGTATAAAAATACATATAGTAAATCAAAATAATGATTAAAAAGTAACAAGCTTCGCTATTTTTTGCAAGGCCATTTTTTTCGGGGGAGGGTAAGTAAGTCGTTTAATATTCGACTGTCTCCATTTTATTCGCCGATCTCTTACCCTTTAAATGATACCAATACTCCATTTCAATTGACCGGCAAGTGTTTACAAATTCAGTTTCGAATCTTGAGCAGAAGTCAGAAAGATAAGTTTTCAAGGTGAGATACAATAATTTTTCTTCTCGTGGGCGCAATTCTCCAAATAATGAAACATTCAAGGTCCCGTATATACAGGGTGTTTCAGAGATCATGGGACAAACTTGGAGGGTTGGTGGAGCGTAGTAAAAGAACGAAAAAAAAAAGAAAGAAACATGCATTTTTTATAGGAATGTAGGGTCTAAAGTGACGGGTTAAGGCAGGAACGGAAAAAAAAAGACGCGAGAGGAAAATGCGTTTATGTACTAAATCAACTCAATCAAAGTGCTTCTTTGGAGCGATACAGTATTCACAATAAATGTTCACAATTGCGACCACCAGCAGTAAGTAATACATGCTTGGTAACGTCGCAGAAGGGATTGACGAACATTTTGGAAACGACAGGCACGTCTCGCACGCTTGCAGCCGCAATGGATAGTTGTGCAACGAGGTCCTCCAGTGAGTCAACGGGAGTCTCGTAAATGATGCTCTTCAGATGGCCCCATCAAAAAATCCAAACTGGATAAATCTAGCGAACGGGGTGGCCATCGAACGGGTCCACCACGGCCAATCCATCGGCCTGGAAATGTCCCATCCAAGTAATTGCGGACCCGCACGTGGTTATGGGCTAGTGCATCATCATGCTAGAACCACATGCGATCACGAACGATAGCCGGAACATCCTGCAGCAATTCCGGTAGCCACTCTTGCAGAAAAATATGATAATATAAGCCATTTGTACGTGCAGCTAAGAGGTATGGGCCTGTGAGGTAGTCGTTAACAATATCCGCCCACACATTCATGGAGAAGTGGGTTTGGAATGCACGTGGACGTGTGGATTACGAGTTGCCCACACATGCATGTTGTGGTTATTGAAGATTTTGTTCTGTGAGAAAGTTGCCTCGTCCGTGAATAGCATATTCGACGGGAAATCCGCCTGCGTCTCACACTATTTGCAAGAACCAATGACAGAAATGAACTCGAAGAGGGTAATCTGTCTCTTGCAAGGCTTGGATTCTCTGCAAATGGTATGGGTGCAAAACATTTTCATTCAATACTGTCCAAACGGCAAATGACTCAGCTGCAGACGACGTGCACTAGCTCTTATACTTGTCTGAGGTGATTCATGCACAATGTTCAAGATGGATTTTTCAATGCGAGGTTGTCATGCAGTTCTTCTTCCACTCCTAGTGTCAGAGGTGGCTTCAAATGACCCGTTTTCACACAGAGCCCGATGCAACCTCTCGAACATTGTGGGCTTTGGCATACGCCTGTTCGAAAAACCGTTTCTGGTACAACCGTAGTGCTGCTCTGCCGTTCCCATTAGCAGCAGCATGCATGAGATGCATGTCAGCTTTTTCCCTGTGCGTAAAATCACCCATCACACTTGACATCAGAGTTGCCAATGATCCTCTGATGCATCGGATCGTGGTTTGTCCGGCTCTCTACCTCTGCATTGCCAGCCAATCACAGCTGTAGTTTCTATTACAGTTAGTGTTCCCTTTTCTGAACATTTATTGTGAATACTGTATTGCTGCAAAGAAGCACTTTGAGTTGATTTTGTACATAAACACATTTTCTTCTCGTGTCTTTTTTTTTTTTTTGCGTTCATGCCTTAACCCGTCACTTTAGACCCTACATTCCTATACAAAAAATGCATGTTCTAGTACACTCAACCACCCCTCCAAGTTTGTCCCATGATTTCTGAAACACTCTGTATATTGTTCAATGTGTCTTTTTGTCTTATTTATTTTCATCGGCTTCATCGCGGAAGAAATGGAGGTAACTGTCCCCGATGCCAATCAAAGAGTAAGAGATTTCTTATTCTATATTAATACAAATAAAGCTTTAGATCATTAATTCACTTGAAAGATGGTTAGAAAGATGAAAACTCGCGGAATAGATGAAAAACGTTAAAATTTCAAATGGAGAATGAAAAATATTTTAAAGGAATTCAAGACAAATCAAATTAAAATTGGCAATTCGAACATAAAGTTTCAAGAATCTTGAAGAGGAATTTTCTACCCCTTAAAAGAACTGATAATACTTTAGGCTCCATTAGCCCTTCGATGTGGCCCAATGAAGGTCTCACGCCTTTGCAGACACAGCGAGAAGGGCTGATGGAACATTTTAAAAGAGTAGACGTATTACAAATTTATTTTGAGAAATTTTTAATGGAAATTCAGGACAACGTATTTTTAAAAAGGTAAAATTAATGGATGAAGATAAAAAGAATATATAAAAATGGATAAAAATCCATAAAAATAGATGAATGATAAAAAAGTAACAGTAAAAATTAGAATTAAAATTCTAGAAACTAAGTGTTAAATTTAAGCACGCGCGAAATTGTTGCCAGTATAACTTTACTGTTTATCGTTTGTGACTTTGTAATTCTGAGTCTGGCAACTGAAAAGAATATTCTAATGTTTTGAATTTAAAGAGAATTGTCTTCATATTCGTAGTTAGATGCTTAAAATATAAACGTGTAATTGTTAATGTTACAAAGCATAAAATGAGTGTTGTGTTAATACTTTGTACATTATTTGAGTTTTGAGTTTTAGGATTATCGATTTATTGCTGAGTTTTGAAATCGGTATCCGACATCTGGCGTCCTTGGACAAGACATCTATTGCGATTTGAGTGAGTTATAATTATAGAGCTAATTATATTTTGTGATGGAAAAATGAAAACTTTCTCGTAAACAGTATAGAAGATTATTTATGAGTGCTTACAATGACGTTCATAGAAATGAAACTGAGTTATCTGTCGAGGATAAACTTTCGAAATTAAAAGTTATTGGATGGAAAGCGAAATTAATGGCAGCTTGTGAATATGAATTTAGAGACCTTTTGTTTACGTCCCAAGAGAAAAAGGAAAATATTGAAGAAGCAATCAATATATCAGAGCGCTATATTGACAAGTGGAGAGATTTAGAGAACAAATTAAAGGATCTCATTAATGAAAAAGGCCAACATTCTGCTGCATCTACTGTTCCTGTAGTACTGCACCTAATAATTTATTACATTACCCTAAAATTAATTTATCCACTTTTGATGGGAAATCAGGAACTGGCTGTGCTGTTGGGGACAATTTCAGAAAATTGATAAAGACTCAAACCTTGATAATCATGATAAATATACATATTTAGCTCAATCTATGGAGAAGGGTTCATCCGCTGATGAGTTAATTAAAAGGTTTCTCCTGGTGCTGAAAACTATGATAAGGCGATGAAAAAGCTGCAGTTACGCTCTGGCAAAGAGGAGTTACTCATCGAAGTTAACGTTCGAGATCTGTTTTCCATTGTGCTGTTAAAACATAAGTCACAAAAGGCTTCACTTAGAAAATCGTATGAATAGTTAGAAACGAAATTAAGAGCTTTAGAGATTTTAGGGGTTACCAAAAGACAAATATGCTGCAATGCTTTACCCTTTTGTTGCTCTTCCGAATGAAACTTTAAAAGCATGGGAACGGTTTAGAACCGCCCATCGACGAGCGAAGGAAGAATCCTCCGAAGAAACTTCCTCTGTGATAAAGATAACGCCTACTAATGATCTAGATCGTCTTCTTGGCTTTCTTCAAGATGAAGTGGAAGGGGAGGAGAGAATTTTGATCGCCGCTCAAAGTTTTGACCAGTGCAAAAAGACAAGCTATTTTAATAACCGTCGAGAGACTACTGAAAGGAAAATTCGACCCAGAATATCATCAGCAACAGAACTTTTGGCCTCGAATCTAAATAATAAGAAATTCTGCATATTTTGTTCTGAGGAGCATAAATCGTGGAACTGTAAAAGAGCTCCTAAATTAACATTACAAGAAAAACAAAGTGCTGTTGAAAAGGCCCGTTATTGTTTTCTATGTTTAAGAGACGGGCATGGGGTGAAAACATGCCGTTCGAAAATGCATTGCCAATTGTGTGCAAAAAGCATGATGAAGCCTTAAGCCAACTTGTCTAAATCTTCCAATGTTTTTTACAGACCTTAACAGTGTTATAAAGGGGGGAGGATATTAAACGCAAAGCTCGAGCAATAATAGATTCTGGATCTCAGTGACCGTATATTCTTAAAACAACGGCGGAAGAAATGAAGTAATGCTCCAAACGGAAAGAGTATCTACAGCATGCCTTGTTCGGTGGCTCCAATACGTCGACCTGCCAACATAAGGTGTTCACAATATATTTGTCAAGCTTAACGGAGAACTTTACTTGCCATTTTGAAGGACTTAGACAAACCGTGATTTGTGATACAACATTAGCTGACAAGCGAGGGCCGCACTTTAAAGAACTTGGAAACTATGGCATTCATCTAACAGAAGATTTAGATGGTCCGATTGAAATTCTCATCGGAGCAGATATTGCGGGGAAGTTAATCACAGGAGACCATCTGCAACTAAAAAGTGGACTTACTGCAATTGAAATAAAGTTGGGTTGGACACTCATTGGTCGCACAAATAATGAAAGTTCAGGCTTATTAAGTACTTCAATGCTCACAACTAGTGCTTATATTATATCAGAATTGTGGACTTCAGACTGTATGGGTATCCACATGGATGGATTTCAACTACGAAATAGAAAATTATTGCAAAGAATGGGTGACTGGCTTGGGAGTTGAGACTTTTGATCAGTTGCTAGACTTGATGGTGATTGATCAACTTAAACGTCGAGTCCCCCCCCCGAAATTCGAGACCATTGTTTTCTTGACGAGTGGGTAGAGATTATTTCATCCAAGAAATTAGCTGAAAAACTTGATGCCTATGAAAATGTCCGCGGAAACTTTTCAAAAAGGCCTGTAGTAGAACGGCAGAAAGAAAGATACAATTCAGATACTCAAAGGGAGTTCAGCTAATAAAAATAAAACTGAAAATAAATGGTCATCAGGATTAAATTCGCAAAGCTGGTTCCACAGATCTAGAAGTCCACGTCTCGATGATAAGTATAAAAAACGAAAGACTCCACAATGTTATCAATGTGGATCCTATCAAAATTTAAGACCTCAATGTCCAAAATTTAAGAATTATACTGAATCTTATTCTAATCTTAACAGAATTAGTGCAAAACCGGAGGATAAATTTATATTACCTTATACTAGTATGGGTTACGTGAATGGTTATAAAATTACTGTATTAAGAGATTCAGGTGCTAGTATTGATATAGTTTGTCGCAAATACATCACGCCGGAAATGCTGACAGGTGAAAATGTGTGGGGGCAACAACCATTAGACTTGAATCCAACCTATTTACCATTGGCTGAGGTCCAACTAAATTGCGATCTCGGGCGAATAATAACCAAGGCTGCCATTATTAGAAATGAACTCGACAAAGGAAGATATTTATTAGGCAATTGAACTTTTGCGTTGTTGAATGAACAAAGAAGCGAACCTGATAGTCATCCTCACCAGGTTAATGCGGCCTCTACTAGAGCTCAAACGAAAAGAGAAATAGCTGAACACGATGAAGAGATCTTGGAACCGATAAAGGAAGAAAATGAAGCATCCAGAGATGTCCTTGAAGAAGAAGTTAAATTACCGGAATTAAATATGGAAGATGAAGCTCTCATGAAATTAATAAATATTGACTCAAAAGAAGCTGTACGACTTCCTGACAGGAAAAGACTTTTTAGTTAAAACAAAAGACACACAAAATGGGCTTTGAAAGACAGCTTGTAGTTATACCTGAAATACTCAAGCCGTCAATTATAAAGATGCGCCACGAAGAAACTTCCGGTCATTTAGGTGTCAAAAAGACCAAAGACAGGCTGGTTAGACATTTTTATTGGACGAGGTGTTACAAAGAAACCGAAGATTTTGTAAAAACCTATGATGCTTGTCAGCGCGTTGGGAAAGGAATTGACAAAAAGAAGGCTTCATTGACGTTAGTACCAGTCATTTCTGAGACGGTCACTAAAATAAAACTTGACACTGTTGGTCTGCTACCTATTTCAAAAAAGAATATCTGAAGAACACAGATCTGTGTATGTCGCCCAATACCCATGTGCTGTTAAAGTGACAGATATTTCTTTGCCTTCTCTTAAAGCAAATGAGAAAGCTAAGTTCATAAACTTTCGAATTTTACAGAACTTTTACCTTCGGAAAAAGTCTCTCCTTTGGGGGAGAGGTTGCAAGAGCTTTAAATATTGTTGCTAATCTATCTTTTGTACAATTTAAATAGACGAACATTAATATGTATCTTAATGGCAACAAGATTAAGCAACAACATTAATATGTATCTTAATGGCAACAAGATAAAAATAATTACATTTTTAAATAGTTTAGAATATGTTTTCTCTTCTTGCTTGTATGTCGCCATTTTCAGTATTAAATAAAGTTATTTCTGTGTTCCATCATTGGAGTTTGCATCAATTGCGAAAAAAGTATTACAGAGGCAACACGAAATCTTGGATCTGTTTATTCACCTGCGCTGTTTACAAGGCAGTCCATTTAGAGTTGATTGAATCGATGCCTACCGACAGTTTTTTACTAGCTCTTAGAAGATTTATAGCTCATAGAGGACGGAGTAGAATCATATACTGTGATAACGGAACTAATTTTGTTGGCGCTTCAAATGTACTTCGTGATCTAAACTGGAAGCAAATCACTGATGACAAGTCTATACTACCAATTATTCAATGGAAGTTCAACCCACCAACTGCCTCCTGGTGGGGAGGTTGGTGGGAGAGATTGGTAAGAATTCTTAAGAAATTGCTACGACGAGTGCTAGGAAGAGCTTCCTTAACTTTTGAAAAAATGACCACGATTCTCAGCGATTGTGAAACAGTGATTAATTCCCGTCCATTGACATATGTAACTGAAAATAATGTTACTTTAATGCGTTCTTTATTTCTGCAAGACATTCGAAAAGTGATGTTCCAGATCTTGATCTTATTGGGCACAGAAGTCTTAATAAGCGGGTTGGATATAGAGAAAACTTGCAAAGAGATTTAAGAAACAGGTTTAGGTCTGAATATCTAGGGGCACTCATTCAAAAATCAGCAAATAGAAAATCTGTGAAAGTGAATATTAGTGATGTTGTATTGTTAGGCAGCGATAACACCAAGCGAATCAACTGGACATTAGGCGAAATTATTCAGATTCTTCCAGGGAAAGACGGATTTGCAAAACTTGTTAAGCTTAAAACAATTAATGGACAATTGCTAAGACCAATTCAAAGATTGTACCCACTTGAGGTATTCAATGATGATCCCATTATTGAGAAATTTTCAACCGAGAAGGTGGGAGACGAACTTGTGAGAACATTGCTTTTGATGCCGTGTGTGTATCTGAGCCTCAGATTCAAAAGACTAGTGGAGGTCGTATGATCAAAGTACATCAGAGACTGGACTTATGAACTATATATTATTTTTTGTAAGTTCTGAACAATTTATAATTTTCTTTTGGAACTTATTAATTAGTTATAATTTTCTTTTGTACGTTTAATTTTTAAGATAAAAAGTTAACTTAGTTGGGAGGATGTCAAGTTGAACCTCTATCTAATATTATCTTTGTTTAACTAATTTAGAAAATTATGTATGGCAACAGTGGAAGTTGTTTAAATTTTCATTTTATGAGAAAAGGAGAAAGATGACTTCTAGTTGCATCTCATGAGTATTTGATAATTAATCAGTATTATCGTATACTATTTATATTTTGAGGTGATGAAACTACAGCTGTCACTTATTAGATTTCAAAATAAACTTTTTGTGTTGTAACGAGATGTTTCATTGAATAACTGATTACACTCATTTCCATTACTGAGATCTTCTGATGTTCGAAGGCAAAAAGAGATAGTCGTTGTTTTTCGAGCATAAACGTATCTTTGGAAGGGTCTTATAGTACAGCAAGCTTACTGAGGAATAAATAGTGTTTTGATTCTTCATCAAGTGTTATCAATTACTCCAAATCCACAAACCTGTAGAACACAACAGTATTGGTTTCATTCAAAGTTCTTTTATAATTAACTGTGCATCATATTCTGCTACATTATGAATTATAACAGGAATGCAATTAGAAATTTGATAATTTAAACTGCAAATATTATGTAGTGATCTTAATTTCTCTTATATCATCTGAAGCATCAGCTGGCATTTCTTTCATACGTGTATAGCAATCATTTGTACTTTTATAATGTTCTTCATCGTTGTCTATTATGTTTCTAATTATTTTTATATTTCTTCATCAACAAGTTCAATTTTTCGAACTTCATTTGCTAACATGTACACAAATTTATGAAGTATGTCAGATCCTCTGTAAATAAGAGGTGATTTATAAAACTTATGTACATATTTAATATAATAATAAAAGAATAGGTTTCATGTTTTTGCCATTTTATTATGTAGGAGTTTGTTGGATCTGATTGACAAGTTTCTATCTTTCACAAGAGATTCCAAATCGGCATAAATCACAAATGGTATCTCATTTATAATTTTCAAATTTTAAATGTGTATCTGTTTTAGGGATTTCCCTGTTACAGGCCTTGTCATGCACATACTCGGTAAGAGGAAGCTACCAACCTAGCCCTGATGGAAGAACAGTTAAGCCAACGGCTTGCTCGTGGAAAAAAAAAACTGTCTATCTGAAAGCGGAGAGAAAACAAAATCTGGCTACAAGATGAAGAAACGTGCTTGATGCGAGAAAGACAGAGGCTCGTGTGAAACATTTTTGAATTTTTTTTTTTTAGTCCAAAGGGATTTAGTCCCGAAGGACTATTACTTTCGTTTTGCGATTTTGCGTTGATTCACTCTGAATGCCCGATTCACTTTTCAAATTGTTGCCACTAAATGTTATCGCTCTGCATTAAAGTTTAAAAAATGAAAAATCTGCATAAATGTATGCATGTTTTTTTTTTTTTTTTTGACGTAGCTTTCTCTTCAAAAATCGTCTGCGTGCGTTGCACGGGAAAATAAAAAGGAATTTTAATTACAGTTCTAAATAAATAGCCAAATAAATGTGAAATTCGTAACAATATTCTCTAAAACTTTAACGAATTTTTCATTAACAAACTCAAAGATTTCAAAGCCAGCAATACCAACGTTGCACAGAAAAACATTTTTATCTCCAGCGCGTGAGAGCGTGTACCGAAATTTCTAAAGATATGCTCAATTTAAAATTATTTTGCGATATTGCTGTTGAACTGAATTTTATGGTTTAAGTGCGAAGAACATGGTATTTAACAAAGAAAGGTAACACACAGAATGTTAAATAAACGTCCCTTTGGACGTAATTTAAAATCTGAAACATTTCAGATTTTTTATGCTGTTATTATTATTACTACCAGAGAATAAAATTTTTTCTTGCTTAATTTTTAATTGCGACTGAATTTTATAAGCAGTCCTTGTTGAAGATTAAAAATCTTCACTGGCACTTGAAGGGAGCCAGATATTACGGCAACCCTATTAGCTTTTTTTTTTTTTTTTTTTTTTTTTGTATTCCAAGTTTGAACGGTTATTATTAAGAACTGAGAGGTGAAATGTAATAGTTGTGCGTTTTTAATGTAATTGGGGAAAATACTTTGTGAAAAGATAATATATATGCTTCAATAAAATATAGTTCATGTTATTGTTAAACCTGCATAAGTGTGCCAATTTTATTTCTGCGAATAGAGTCGACCAATAACATTCATAAGTGGATGAAAACGAACCCGAAGAGATGAATTGGTCAAGGATCTTGACAGTGGTGGCAGCTGGTAGGATGCATATTTGTCGACTCGGAAAAAGCTCAAGTAAATGCCTTACGAATGCTGAGAAGCATATTAAGTGGAACAGTTATCTTCTACCAGGTTCTCTCGTTTAAGTGTATTATTTATCATTTTTTATGAAACATTTGCTGTTAATGTAACGGTACACTTAAAGAAGTAATTTATAACACAGGAATTATCAGTGTGATTATCATATGAGACTTGAATTACTTTGAAAGTGCATTTATCTTTTATTGTATGAGTGAATGAGTATTAATTTAACTAATGCTTGTGTTTTATTTATGAGATATGATTGCATTAATTCTCATGCATTCATTAATTTTTGATTGCTTATATATACTCATTAATTTTTTTATTTGATTGAATATTTGGATGTTGTGCATATTTAATGCAGATACCAGGTGTTTATGATTCACTAGAAGTTCAAGACTTGATGTAAAATTTTATGTACAGAGATTCAGTTTTGATTTTCTGTTATTTTAATTAAGTTGAACATAAAGTCCCATAATGTCATTTTTGACCAAACATAGAAAGGCTGATCTAGTCGCCCTTGCACAAGAGTTTGGTGTTGAAGTGTTGCCTACATTTAGAATTTTGGACTTGAGGGAAAAAATTCTTGCTAGTGAAAGCTATGAGGAGCAGGTAGCAAAGGACCTTCTGAGTGTTATCATTACAGATAGGGAGGCAAAGGAGGAGAAGGAAAGGGAAGAAAGAGAAAAAGAACGCGAAAGAGTAGAAAGAAAAGAAGAACGCGACAGACAAGAAAGGGAATATAAACTAAAGTTAGAGGCAGAGGAGAGGATTGCCATTGAGAAGTATAAGGTAGATTGTCAGGATCGTTACTTGAATAGGAGTACCACACCCGAACGGGGGGAGAATGGGAAGGAAAGATCAGTAGAAGAGTTAACGAGAACAATCAGGTTATTGACAGTAAAGGTTCCAAGTAGAGCAGATGGCTGGGACTATTTCTTCTCCAGTTTAGAAAGAGCTTATATCAATGAAAGTGTCCCTGATGAGTATAAGGCCAAAATTTTGATTTACCTTTTGGGAGATAAAGCGGCAAATTTATTAACATTGATAATGGAGGATAAGTATGGGAATTATGAAGTAATAAAGGAAACTGTGTTGAAAGAATTCAAACCGTCACCTCAGGTATGCCTGGAGAATTTCAGGAAAGCAAGACGAAGTTCAGAAGAGACCTTTGTCCAGTTTTCTACTAGAGTTACTGCCATGTGGGAAAATTATGTGAAATCAAGGGGGGTGACAGACTTTGAAAGTCTTAATCAGTTGGTGGTAACGGACAAAATCTACCAGACCCTGGATATGGAAACTGCAGTACACATAGGTATAAGGCAGGGAGACTCGTGGTTCAAGCCAAGAGAGCTTGGAAAGGAGTGTGACATATTCTTTGCGGCTAAAGGGAAGTCCTACAACGTACGTAGGGAAGCTTGTGAAACTAAGATGCTAAATCAGGTAATAGGTGAGAAACCTAAGGTCAAAGATAGACGAAGCGGTCGGCATGAGTCAGAAACCATAGGGAAAAACACAGGGAATGTTAAAGGTTTAACATGTTTTGTATGTGGTTCAGCTTCGCATTTTAAAAGGAACTGTCCTCAGATTAAAGGTTCTAGGCAGTGTAACCGAAATGAGGAAAAGGATAAAGCTAGGGTAAACTGGGTAAAGAAAGGTCAGGATAATGATATCCTAGCGGACAAAGTTGTGGTAGCTCGTGTGGATCCTTTGGGGAAGCCAGGGAATGTAAACAACTATAAGCTGTGTAAGTTGAAAAGGGTTTCTATTAGTGTGAATGGAACAATAGGGGAGGCCCTCGTTGATTCAGGAACAGAAATTACGGTGGTTAAAAAGGAGTTAACCAAAAATCTCCAACTGGAGGAAGGATCGAGCATATATTTGAAGGGTATATTTGGTCCAGCTGTTAAATGCCCTTTGGTAAACATTCCACTGGGTATCACTGTAGGAGAAAGTTCCAGTGTCACACATCAAGAGATTTTGTGTGCAGTTGCAGAATCTCTAGCAGAGGATGTGTTGCTTCCTCCGGAAGTATTCACCATGTTAGGGGGTCAGTTACATGACACAGGTGAGGTGGTAGAGAACTTACCTGAAGAAACCACAAACATCCCAGAGGTTAGGAGAAATGAAAAGTCTGTGAAGGTAAACACAGGGACACTAGAAAGACACAATAGTGTGGGAAGGAATCTCGATGAGAAAGGAAAGGTGGAATCAAGTGAAAGCCGAGAACCTCAGTCAGGAAGACTATGTACAGCGGATGTTTTTAGAAAAGAGAAGGAGACTTGTGAATCTCTGGTAGGAGCATGGGAGGATGCTCAAAAAGGAAAGGGGAATTATTATACAGTGGATAACTTTCTCTTTCATAACGACAAAATTCTTGGGGAAAGCGTGGGACAATTAGTTGTACCTAAGAGTCGAAGGGAGGAAGTCTTGCAGTTAGCACATTGCTCGGTGTTTAGTGGCCACATGGGGGTAAAGAAGACTGTGGAGAGAATTAGATACTCTTTCTATTGGGAAGGTCTGAGGTTAGACGTCCAGAAATTTTGCGAGGCGTGTAAAGAGTGCCAGTTGACTAGACCAATTAAAACTGTTGATAGGACACCAATCACCCCAGTAACGAGGCCAGATCTGCCCTTCCAAATTGTAAACATTGATGTGATAGGTCCGATTGATCCTCCCAGCTCTAAGGGGCATAAGTATATATTATGCTTAGTTGATCAGCATACCAGATGGGCAGAAGCAATACCCCTAACTAGCCTCTCTGCCAAGTCGACTTGTGAGGAGTTATTACATATTTTTTCAAGAACGGGTATTCCAAATGTAATTGCATATGACAATGGAACAAACTTTAAAGCAGATTTGACTCAAGAATTTGAGAGACGAATAGGGGCCAGTCCTAAGTTTTCGACCCCTGGGTATCCTCAATCTAATGGATTAGTTGAAAGATTTAATGGTACTTTAAAAAGAATGTTTCATCATGTCATCAGAGAAGGCAGGGGTGGCATTTGCAAATTCCTTATGTATTGTGGGCCTATAGAGAAGTACCCAACTCAACAAATGGAGTGGCTCCATTTCAACTAATGTACGGCAGGACACCTCAAGGACCTTTGTCGATATTAAAATCATCATGGACAGGGAAACATGAAAATTTATAATTAGATGCAACTCCTGTTTATACATATTTACAAAATCTAAAGGCTAGGTTTGAGAAGGCAGCGGAGCAGGCAAAGCTCACAACTGAAATTCAACAAGAGAGGACAGCACACTATCATAATTTAAGATCTACCGTAAAAACGTTTAAGGTGGGAGATAAGGTGATAGTCTTGATTCCCGATTCTAATAATAAGCTTTACGCTAGATGGCAGGGTCCTGCAAATATATTGGAACAGAAAAGTCCTCACTCTTTTGTAGTACGAATGCCCGATGGAACCAAAAGGCATGTTCATCAGAATAAGATTAGA
>KK112544.1:543221-566012 GCA_000611955.2 Stegodyphus mimosarum | reverse complement strand
TTATTTGGCCTGAATAAATTTGATAAATGGATCTATGGAGCTCAGGTAGAAATTATAACGGATCACAATCCTCTCAGATATTTGAACGAAACTACTCCTCGAAGTCCAAAATTGACGAGGTGGGCTTTGGCATTGCAGAAATGGAACTTGCGAATTAGTCATAGGCCAGGGATGCAGCACCAAAGTGCTGATGCTCTCTCACGCCTGGATCAGATATAATATGAGTAATATAATTTGTTTTTTCTTTGCTTTCTGTATGATTGTATCTTATATTGTTTGTTCTGTTTTGTTTTATTTAATATTGTACGAGATTTGTATTGTGTAAAAGTAGTGTACAGAAAATTTGCTTGGATATTGATTAATGAAATACGTCCTAAAGAAAGGACAAATTTCATTCTGGGCAGGGGCGTGTCATGCACATACTCGGTAAGAGGAAGCTACCAACCAAGCCCTGATGGAAGAACAGTCAAGCCAACGGCTTGCTCGTGGAAAAAAAACTGTCTATCTGAAAGCGGAGAGAAAACAAAATCTGGCTACAAGATGAAGAAACGTGCTTGATGCGAGAAAGACGGAGGCTCATGTGAAATATTTTTGAATTTTTTTTTTTTTTTGTATTCCAAGTTTGAACGGTTATTATTAAGAACTGAGAGGTGAAATGTAATAGTTGTGCGTTTTTAATGTAATTGTGGAAAATACTTTGTGAAAAGATAATATATATACTTCAATAAAATATAGTTCATGTTATTGTTAAACCTGCATAAGTGTGCCATTTTCTGCGAATAGAGTCGACCAATAACATTCATAAGTGGATGAAAACGAACCGGAAGAGATGAATTGGTCAAGGATCATGACAGGCCTATTGAGCACACAATCAATTTTATGTGTTTTTAAATTTTCTTTCGAATAAAAATAACTTAAACCATTATCACACGGAAATATCTGATGCGTAGTTATTTAACTTCTTATTAATCTTTTGATATTTTTAATCCAACAATAATAAGCACTTCCATTATCTTTCATATAAAATAAGTTTTACTAGTTTATTGTCAGCTATTCTAAACAGATAGTGATTTTTCGAAACAATATATATATTTACAGATATATTGTTTAATTTCACAATTTTTTAATATTTTCTAAAGATATAGGTAATTTCATTCCTTTGAAATTTAATTTATTTTCCAGTTTCACTTAGTTTGATACTTTTTCTGGATGAACTTTTGCAAGACAAAGAAGCGATAGTGTGGACCACATAAAACATTCGTTATCATTATTTTTTACATTTATGACGGCTAGTTTTCTCTTAATTATCTTTACACTGGTCATCAAAATTAAAAAATAATAACAGAAATAAAAAGCAACTAATACATCATAAAAAATTATTAATAGAAATTTGTACAAAAGCATTAGTTAATGTACATTATAATGTTTGGCAACTGATTATTCGCAAAATATTGAAATTAAAACCAAATTTATAAAAACTGGAAAATGATGGGAAAATTAAGTCATTTCTTGTGAAAAATTTTTTTAAATATGATGGATGTATGGTTACCTTGAACAGATATGCATACCTCACATCTCCATTTCAGATTTAACGAAAGTGTTAGTTAAGTCTTGAGGAATTACACACCACTCTTCTAAAAATGCACTTTTCAGCTCCTGGAGGGTCCAAAGAGGAATTTAGCGCACTGAAATTCTGCCTCCTCAGGCATCTTACACATGCTCAGTAAGGTGGCCAATCCATTCGAGTGTTACCTTATGTTTGCAAGCACTGTGACATCATAAATGTTCGATGAAGCCCAGCATTGTCATCCATTAGCATAAACTCTGGGCCAGTTGCACCCCTAGTTTACATATATAATACATCATCCACATATCTCTGAGCGATTACAGAATTGCCTTAAAAAATATGTAGCTCAGTGTGGCCATTTATCATGATTCCTCCCCAAACCATAAAACTGCAGTCACAGAAACAGGATATTTTATGGGCAAAGGAAGACAAGTTGCATGTTCCTTCTTCTCTCTAGATCAAACCACCCCTAGGATCACTGTTCAGATGATATCTGGACTCGTCAGTAAACCATACTCGGGTGCAGTCGTCTTGGGTCCATGGAACATGACGACGGCACCAGTTTAATCAGGCACCTCTGAAAGCTCCAGTCAATGGGACACTAACCACTGGTTTCCTTGCAGAATTTAACCTCATTAAGCCTTCATGCAGTAGTAGAAAAGTTAATGCCTGCGGTAGCCTGAAGGTCTAAAACCAAATTCCTTGTAGTCGCTTTGCGGTTTCTTCGAGCTGACAACGACAGAAAACGGAATTCTGATGCAGTTGTTGCTCTTGGTCGCCCTGGACCAGGCTGTCTATCAACTGATCCAGTGCTTAAAAAGTGGTTCCAAATGCTTGATATGACACTATGAGGGACATTAAAATCTTGGGTGACATCGATTTGTGTTTGAGCTGCCTCGAGTCTACCTAGTCATTCCCCAAAACCACATTCACTTTAAAGAACACTACAGACGGGAATTCCAGCATTTGTCCATTGCAAACCAGTTACCTAATTTGCATATTTCCGATGCTAATGTATGCGTGGAAGTGCAATTTTGTGTTCAATTATATATAATTAATTTTGATGACCAGTGTAGTAAAGCAATAAAAGATGATCCATAAGGAGGATTGCATTTGTTAATTCTCAATTCTAAGTATTTATTTTCTACAAATGTCTATTCTGATGCTTTTCTTACAATTTGTTTGATTCATTAATCAATTCATTGATGGCATAATCACAAAAAAGCATCAAAATCGCTTGATGTCAGCATTATTTCATTCGGTGTTTTAAATTAATGCTCTCTAAATTCATCTCCACTTTTATACATAACAAAGCAATTGTAAATTTACTTTTACAGCTTATCTTTCACACTATTTAAATTTTTTTCAATCAGTGTTCCTTTGACATATAAATACTCAAGAGCTTGTCCTAAAAGGCTAATAGGAGCTTCTTTGTTAGGAAACAGAAAGGATGTCGGGATGGAAACGGACGTTTCAGTATTTTAAACATACAAGTTAGCGAAGGCTTCGGTTTTCTAAGGGTTAACTCCGACATCACTCTTGGAATGAGATAATGCTCCAACATCTTCTACTGTTGATGTTGAAGACAAAATATGAAAAGGGTCTTGATAACATTTTGAAACACGCAAACTCTTCCAACTCTGCATCCATTAACATAATTAACAGCCATTTTAAATGCCTGCTGAAATTTTCATTTTCATGCAATTAGGTATGCTGCTGAAAATGAAGAATAAATTCTTTCAATTTCGAAATTTGCCACTTTTATGAGCAATGCGACGATAATAATAATAACTGAAAAAAATTGAATAATATTTTTTAAATTCCCGAATCTATTAAATTACTTTAGAAGTTCCAAAACACTCTTTATATGAAATATTCACTTCTGATCTGTCTGTGGGTACAAAGATCGAAATTCTGTGAAAGTTAAAACAAGGATATGACAGAAAACATCAGCAATATATAATAAGTAGAACATGTTTTGAATTTTGGAGCCTGTCTTTAGAATAGCGTTATAGCAGGTAGTTGAAAAATTTCAAAAAAAAAAAAATCCTGATGTTAAAAGAATCAAAACTGGTTTTCAGATTTGACCCAAACAAACACAGAAACTAGGTAAAACATAACTTTGTAAAAAAATAATAACAAAAACCTGAAATTTTTCAGATTTTAAATTACGTCTAAAGGGGCTTTTTTTTAATGTTTTGTGCATTACCTTTATTTATTAAATATCATGTTCTTCGCACTTAAACCATAAAATTCAGTTCAACAGCAATATCGGAAAATAATTTTAAAATGAGCATATCTTTAGAATTTCCGATATACAGTTCCACGCGCTGGAGATAAAAAGGTCCCCCCCAGATTCCAAATTTGCGTGGAAATGTACGTTATTCAAAATTGGATAGCTGTAGGTACCTTTGTTTTATTACAATGCAAGAAGCACGCATACATTTATGCAGATTCTTCATGAATCAATGCAAAATGCCAAAATGAAAACCAAAGTCCTTCGGGGATAAAGCCTCTTTGGATTTATAATTCAAAAAAATAAAATTCAACATTTTAGTATGATATTGTGGCGAAAAATTCGGCGGTTGCGCCTGTATGTAAGCTTTCCGGCATAGCACTAGGGTTGCCATAAAATAGTGTATGGTAGGGTTGCCAGATTGGCGACTTTATCGCCCATTTGGCGACCAAATTGACGATATCCCATGGTCCAATCGGGAAGCTTCTAGAATAATTTCCTGTCGAGATATTTCTCGAAACCTGTGGAACATAATGAAAAGCTATATAAACCCTTGCGTTTCTGGATTGTGAAAGAGTGATTAGTTGCGAGAATCGCTGCTTACTGTGAGTGCTAAGCTACGCGAGAGTTTTGTGAACGGAAAGCGATCGAGATAGTGCTTTGCCGTGAAGCTACCTTTACAGTGTCTTGGTGATTGTTCCACGGTGTTTATTATAAGTTTAGTGTTGCCGTGAAGCTACCTTTACAGTTACAGCTCGAAGCTGTGTTGCTGATTGTTTCAGCGTATTTATTGTAGACTTTCGACGCTTTTAAAGGAAATTTTGGAACTGTGCTGTAAATAGTGATTCTTGTAAATAAATTGTGCTTTTTATTGTTCTGCATCGTGTTTTCATCGGATACTCTCAAATCCACGAACCCGTATAACGCAACAATATGATAACTATCTGCATGAAGTTCAGCATGGAACTAGTGTTCAGTTTCTTCATATGTTTGGATCCCCAACAGACCAAGTATATGACAAAACTGTTGGCTAATTTGAGCCATTTGAAGCATTATGCGTGTTCTTATGGTTCTTTCCATGTATTAAGTTAATACAAGCCATATTATCGACAATCTTTTTAATCTGAATAATCACTGAAGGTTTTACTGTATTATGCATCGATTTTTTGCACTTCGAATTCTTTGACCAGGGGTCTGACATAAATGTTATCTGTATCATGCTTATATTACTTTACTATCAAGAAATCTGAATGTGCTACTATGTGTGGACTACATCAATAGATTTCTAACACTCGAGAAAAACATCGTAAAGCAACAGATGTTTTACTTTGGTATATTCTGTAGTCCACCAACTAAAAACATTGCCATTCAATTGCAAATACAAAAGACTTTAAGTGCAACATCTTTCGAATGCTTGAAAATCTAAAATTAAGGAATTTTTGAACAGGTATTTAATAATTATGTGTCTGGTTTTTACATCACTGGATGGGAAAATCCTTCCCAGAGGCAGTTTATCAGTATTTTTTTACAGCTATCTATGATCTATGATCTATGCTAAAGATGCTAGATGGAATGTTTAGCTCAAAGGTGCAGTGTTTCGTGTAAATTTTGACAGAGACAGAACTTTGGCATAGTTTTTGGGTATGAAAGTAAAAACTGAAAACATGCAAGAGTTAACGTTGGAAGACTTTGTAAAAGGCTCCTTTTATGAACTCTTACAGAGTTAAGAACAAAAATTTGGTTGCACTCAACAATGACTGATGATCGTTTGAATGACTATATATAGGTTGAGTGCATACTGAAAGCTAGTTCAAGAAAGAAAAGGTAGAAGCCCAAAAGTAGGTAAGAAGACCTAGAGAGATTTATTTGCTTAGGGCGAAACATGCAATTATTCAATTATAGCTATCTGCCTAAGGGAAGGGATGCCTTCGCAGAGGATTTTCCAGCAGAAACTGGCTAATATTCATCTTACAGAGATATTTGAAAAAAAAAAAAAAAGGAAAATGTTCAAGCAGCTATTATTTTAACATGATTTGAATTCTTGGGCTAGATTAGTAGTGGTCAGCTATCTTTCCACTCAGCCACTGGAAGGTATATTTCAGTCCAATTTAATTTCAATATCTAGTCATTTGCATCACCTGGCTCGGAATCTGGCTACACCCATGTCCCTTTCTTCATAGTAATAGTAAATCCTTACAGCATCACATCGATCACGTGCAATTTACTCCAGCTAAGGATTGTAAACACCCATGTAAATTGTTTTGCATGTGATTTTATGGAAGAAAAAAGTGTATTAATACAAAACTGGCAATTTTTTTCACCTCTCAGAGCTGTCATCACCCAGTGTAGACCACATCCACTGCACCTGCCATCCTATGCCACCTACCATCCTACACTACTCATTATCACTTACAACAAATATGCCAAATTTCAAGCCATGCCAATACATAAATTTATGTATATCTTGAGAAATTTTGAATAAAAATTCTAATTTTTTGCAGATATGCCTAGCAACACATTTACTTTAAGGTGTTGGTAAAAATTTTATTAGTTATAATACAAAAATTCTTTTCGAAAAATTTATGAAAATTACTAAAAATACAAATTTTAAAAATAACTCAGAAAATATCTGAATTTTATTTGTATTTTACCTTTACAAAAAGTGAAGATAGGAATCAAGCAAGTTTAATAATTAAAAAAAAAAGACATTAATAAATAGATGCCAAATTTAATTAACACCGAGGGACTGAAATTTTGAGAGCTAATTTTTTAAGAACTTCTCATGCGTTATTTACAAAATTCGGCACTTTGACATCGTTTGAATCGTAATATAGAAAAAAATCAGTATATTGTTTCAGAAAAGCTCTGATTTTGTCACTTTCGATATATGAAATTTGAAGTTAAATTTCGTCAATTGGCCCATGGGAGATATCGAAATGTTCCATTTTTTCGCACAGAATGTAGATATGTACAATAATTTGTATATTAATCCGTCAAATGTAAGCCACAACATGGAATTAATTCCGAGGAAACAAAGCACAATCTTAAGTGGATAAGTATTACCATCTTTTTCTGAAAATAAGACATCTTCCGAAAATAAGCCCTATCGTGATTTTCGGAACTTTTTGTAAAATAAGACATCCTCCGAAAATAAGCCCTATCGTGATTTTCGGAACTTTTTGTAAAATAAGACATCCCCCGAAAATAATTCCTAGTTAAAATAATGTGACAAAAAGAATTCGTTAAAAAATGCTGTTGATTTATTAAGTAATAATATGTTTAGGTTTCCTAATACTCCTATTTCAGAGAAATGTTTGAAACAAAATATTCCGAGAAATTAATTGTTTACCTCTACAATTCGTTTCAAATTAATTCTTGGAGTTTATCTTAAAAATACAACATAAGGCAGCAGTCTACATTGAGCGACAGTGCAGGCATACAACGTTCATTCATTTCAGTCTTGTAAGTCTGATTATTTCCTCATATGTAATTTTATTTAAAAATTATTTAAAAATAAAGTAAATAATTTTTAACCCCAGTTAAAATGAGTACAAAACGAAAGAGCTATTCCGTCGAGTACAAAAAGGGAATCGTGGAAGACTCCAGGGGTGTAAATCTTGAAGCACTCTGTAAAGAGAAGATGCTGGATCTCTGTATGGTTCGTAAATGTAAAGATTCGGACCAGTGATTCAACAGAAAATGGATTTGGAAGAAAATCAGAGTATAATTCAGAATTTTATTTATGACGATGTTCCAGAAGAAGATGACATGACTGTAATTGAATAAATTTAAATTTCTGTATTCTGTGTAAAATAAATATTAAATAAAAATATATAAATATACTTTTATTTTTGCCCTCCCCCGAAAATAAGCCCTAGTGCGCATTTCGGACCAAAAAAGAAAGTAAGACAGTGTCTTATTTTCGGAAAAAGACGGTACAAAAATTCCATTACAAAATTATTAAACAGATTCTAGATTTTAGTTTACTAAAGCAAACTGGCATGTTTCACACAATTCACAAATGCTCAATATATTTACATTAATGGATATGCAGGCATTTACAATAATATGCTTCATCTAAATTCAACATATCATGTCAACTATAGTATCAACTAAATTATTGCGAAGGTTATGGGCATATGTGAGGAGTAAACGCTTGAAGTATCCTTGGCAAAACTGAGAAAAATTCACATCAGATTAAATCTCATTAACATATATCCCCACTCTCTACATCCTATTCACATTTAAGGCAAATTCTGATTGCAAATGGTCTCTACGTGATCAGCTGAACAAATGTTTTGTTCAAAAACTTAATCGGCATTTTATCCAACATCATCAGGCAGCTTACCAGTATATCCAAATATATTGTCCCAGATATGCATAACGTCTGTTACATTAGCACTAAACACTAGATGGGGAGAGAGAAACTTGATTAACTTACCTCTACTTCAATTATTATTCAAATTATTTAGTGTTTAATTCAGTGATTCAACTAATAACTAACTGGTAGCTTAAATAATTAAAAACCTTTCAAGTAACTTTTTATTGCTGAGAAAAAATGATGCCAACTTATTCACTTCTTTTTATTTATTAATTTTTTCTTCTGACACACACAGGAAAAAAATGTTTTTATGTAAATTATTAAAAATTTCTAATTTTGTACTAAAATTTGACATTTTGACTCAGATACAAGTAGCCTTGGTAAAAACTGCAATTTTTTTTTAAAGATTTTTACAAACAAAATACCCAATTTTATTATGCAGAACATCAGAAAAATAAATAATTTCCCATTTATCTTGAAAAATATACCTTTTTCTCCACTTTTTTTTATCCTTTGTTAAAGACATAGCTTGCACAGTTTAATATCATAATCCTTATTATAATTTTATTTACAACTTTATATCGACAAGTTGAATTTTTTGTATGAAAAACCCCATTCAAAAGTTATCTACAATTCCAGATAATAAGTATTGATATAAGGGAGCTCTAACAATCACAAATAAAGAGGATTTAAAGAGCAAATGTTAGTTCAACTCTTACCTATGTAACCAAAACTACCAACTCAACTGAAAAATCCACCGGCTGGTGAACTAAATTTACTGATTGTATCTACATGAAAAGTTACTCTACCTTATCCCAGTCATGCAGGCTGGCATTTAAGCATATGATGACAAAGAACCAATATGTTCATTCTCTTTGCCCTTTAATAGCAATCATGCCCATATCTTAAAACTATAAGCACTGTATTTACTACAACTATACTGATGTTCAAATTCACTTTTACATACCCAAAAATAATGATATTCCATTAAATATCTACTTAATGTAATACATTTTTGCAGGAAATGAGTGAAAGACAAGCATAATTAACATTATTCAATCAAAAGCAATCAAATGGTTTCTGATGTGCAAATCAAAGCATATCAAGGCCCTATACATACAGCCATCAGAGTCAGTCGAGCACTTCATGAAAAATAAATATTCGAGTGAATTTCTGCAATACAGTATTCGATTTTTGTCTATAAAGACTGAAAACAGTTTATGGTTCTGAAGTACCATTTGGAAGAATCTGTGAAGTAGCGAGTTATCAACCATTTAGAAGCAGCAAAAACAATAAGTTGAGTTCAGAGCTCACAACTGCCACTGGAGCTGTTGTGCCATATCAAACTGTATACAGAAGGCTTAATGAAAAAAGCTTCACTGTTTTTTCAACAAAAGAAGGATCACTTTAAATGATGGAAGGAACATCAGAACTGGAGTAAACACCAATGGCAACATATTCTCTTTACAGATAAGTCAAGGTTTAGTTTAACACCTGATTCTAAACTTCTTGACATCTGGATACTGTCATGAATGCAAAATTTTCTTTTGAACATTAAGGAATCTGACTGTTTCAGAAATGCACATGAGCTGATATGGAGAAGAAGAAGAATCAATGGACATATGTTCCAACACATTTTCAACAACGTATCTGCGCCTGGCCAGAGGTATTGACATGAGGTTTTAGAACTTTCCGTAAGACTTTTCAGAGGTGCATATGGATCTGATTTTTTATTAATGGATGATAATACTCATTTACACTGAGCAACCTTCATTGATGAATTACTTGAATGTGAAGGCTGAGCCAGTAAAATCTCCTGACCTTAACCTGACAGAGAACATTCTGAAAAAGCAGTTACACAGAGACATCCTTTTTCTACTGTACAGTGAAGACTACATTGTTGGAGGAGAGGAACTTAAATCCCCAACCTGCAGTTAGCAATGCTATTACAAGCATGAAAATACTGTCATATGTGTGTACAAGTCAGAGCAGATCATATTCCACATTAAATTAATAAGCTTGAATTTTTTCCCTTGTCCCCTTTCCCAGCCCCTGAACTTTTTTTGAAAACATATCATACCATTTTTATTGTTTCATGCTATAGTTATATATCATATGCAATGCTCTTATTTTTTTTTTCCTTTATGTTTATGTGTTCATAAAAGTATAGTTCAAAATTCTCAAGACATCCATGATTTCATGCATGTAAAAGATAATTTTAGACACTATTACATAGCTGAAATGTATTTGCAGCCTATAGGCTAGCAGTTTGAGCTTATGAACTTATGCAAATAGTCTTTTTTTTCCCCCACAGTAAACTCTTATGTTTAGTTTTAAACTAACTTTCAGTACTTACTTGTAATTCAATAAAACTGCTATGGTATAGATTCTTTCATTATATTGAAAGAGAAAGAAAACAGACAGTATTTAATAAAATAATTTAATTAACAATATTTACAGAGAGATATATAACTTCTATCAGCAGACCATAGTTTCGTTATTCAGCATATCCCTGAAATAAAATATTTTTATTAATTGCACATTTTAGAAGACAAAACTTTCTTTCGCTACTTAGTTTTAAATTAAAAATTAGGATACATTAGGCGGAATTCTCATCTATTTTTAGCAGTAAATGTGATATAAATTGAAATTTTGAAACTTTTTGATAAACAATGCAGGAAGGAATTGCAAAATTTATATATCCCTAATTTACTTTCACATAAATAATACATGCGTTTATTACCGAGTCATTTACTATAGATTACGCAGGGATACACTATTTATATCATGCTTTAATTATGTTTAACTAAGACATTTTTAAAAAATCACATAAAATGGTAAATTGGAATTCCATCTTAAATTTTTTGACATTTTGGAAACACTGTGTCAGTGTTGCCATCAAACAGGAGAATTAAAGTCCCTGATTTTTCAAGGTTTTCCAGGTGTGTTTTAAAAAAATTCCAGTCTATCCACATAGTGCACATTGGCTGTGCACTATGTGGATAGACTAGAATTTTAATAGGTAAATTAATTATGGTACCACTTGAAAACACAAAAATTTGACAATTACATATGACTTACATCTATATATATACATATATACCAAAGATTGAATTAATTCATTGAAATCTAAATAAATTTCCTAATACTTGTGCAATAGCTGTAAAGTAATATAAAGCTATTTGTATTAATAAATATTAGATTAAAATTGGTTACCATTTTAATTATCAAAATTTAAGTTATAATACTTTAATTCTAAAATTTAGTGTGAAATTTGGGCCTGTTTAAGAGAGATCAATTTCTTTATGTCTGGTCTTAGTTAAGTTAGTTTTAACTGTAAATCAGGGTCCACTTTGAATTTTGTTTTGCATTTATTAGTCAAATATAGCATGAACAAAAATCCTTGTTTACATAAATATGTTTTGCAAAAACGGCAACAAAAATTTAACAGCTTTATATGAAATGTCTTTAAATTCTTTTTTTTTTTTTGCTTCAACCAAAAGTTAACATATTTGTTATTTTTCGGTTAGTTCGATCACAGGAAATAGTTCTTTTTCTGCACGACATAAAATTTAAAGTGCATTTGAAAAATTGGATTTCTGATGCAATTTTCTTTTTTATATTCCTTGCAAAAATAAAAGTTGAAATAATTTATCATTGGAAAACTATGATTTTTAATGATGGGCACTAATTCTTTTATTTTCAAATTATTTTCAGTTCAATAACTTTCTAAAAGTGGTAAAAAGCTTAAAAAATTATTATCCAATTCTTTGATTATTAACTTAAGTTTTTTTTTACCATTACATTTATTTTATCTCTAATGGTAAACAAATTAACACTTTGTCCTTGTAATCCTACATTTAATTAATTTAACATTCTAAAAATATCAGCTAAATGTGTTAACGTGCCAACCATAAATAACCATTTTTGCAATTCAAATTTTGAATCACAGAGGAAAATTTGAATTTCTGATTTGAAGTTCAAAAAGAAGATTTAAAACTTTGCCTCTGGATAATCACCTGACTTTGGAATGTAATAAAAGCATTTCATGTTCACTTCTTGGCATAAAATCATAAATATTGTTGAATTTAAAGCTCAGCTATTAATAAAATTAACAATTTTCACAGCTCAATTCAAAAGAATTTTCAGGTTGTTTTTGAGGATACTAAAGTTTCACGAGGAAGGGAGCAGTGAGTAAATTTAGTTTCATGTGCGATTTTCCTTGTTTGAGAAATAACACTGGAATGTTTTTGTATTAAAGCCCAAGCTCTGTCACTGCATACGGCAATGCACCTATTCCAAAAAGTATCATTATTGGACATAAAATTGTCAACTACTTTGAAAATTTCATTGGCAGTTGCTCTATAATGAAGAGATTCACAAAATAAATACCCTTCAGAAATTCGTTTACCTTCTTCGAAACGTACGTAAACTAACAATTGAACAAAATTTGTTATATCAGTACTTTCATCCAACTGCTAAGTAAAATGCTCACTGTGTTTTATTTTTTTGAATAAGTGTTTCTTTTATGGAATTTGCCATTTCATGAATTCTTTGACTTACTGTATTATTTGATAACGGAATATAGCCACATTTTCGCTGAATAATGTTAAAATGATATCTTTAGCTTCTAGTAATATAAGGTTTTCGCCAATAGTGCGAGTCTGCCTAGTCTTAGCAATTCCTAAGCTTACTAGATAACTAACTTCAAAATCTTTTTCACTTGAAGTAACAAAACCTTTCATTATTGTTTACTATTTTTCAACTCCGGTGGTAAGTTCCTCTTAAAATATTCTTCAGATTTATCCTTTAAATTGGCTAGTCTGCATTTAAGATGTTTTTTAATAAACGATGGTCTCATACTTTGATTGGCAAACAAAACATTAATTTTGTTTGCCAACATTAATTTTGCTTGAGACTGCAAACAAAACATTAAGGTTGAGGGTCCATTTCATCTCCACTCCAAGTAAACCCAAAAGATAACTTTCACTATATTTTCTATAAATATTTCCTTTTCTTTTCAATATTCTTTAGTGTTAGTATATTGTCCTGGATCCACCACCTGTATATCATCACTTTTCTGCTAAGTCAATCTTAGCCATTTTTCCATTTTGAAAATCTAGGTTTGTTTTATTATTTTTTCACAAATATTTAAATGCATAATATATTCTGAGTTCTTCAAAAACAAATGACGATATTCTCAAATCGAGTGGAAAAGTAAGGAATACAAAGCAACAAGAAGACAAAATACCTGCTGTTAAGGACACCAAATCGACGTACAAAAATTATTCTAATTGAAAATACAGCAATATCCAGAAATGGTGGCGACTGTAGACATGCTAATAAATCGATCTACTCTTAAAGAATTAATGAGATATCTTTTTATAGGAACTTATTTTTATTTCCTATTAAATGCAACACCCATTTCTATTACTCCTTTTAAAAAAAATCATGTATGAGAAATTTTGTTGCGTCCATGGTTAAAAAGATATTTGTGAAAATAATAACGGATTATTGTGTTATTCATCTATGAGCAGCTATTGCCTTTCAACAAAGCTCAGATCGCATAAATTTATGAGTGTTGGAGAAAAACATTAAACAGGATGTTGGGGTATTTAATTTTTGAATTTAATAGTTAAAATGCTTTGTTTCTTTGCATACCACTTATTTTTCTCTTGCATACCAGCGGTTAAGAATCACAGTAAAATTTTAACAAATTTTAGTACTTACAACCCAGTAAAACAAGTGCTCTGGTTAACAGTTTCATTCTATATGGGTTTTAAATATTACACAATGAGATCAAGTTGCTTGTCGTACCACCAAAAATTCCATACTGAAATTCACCAATGCATGTACAGATAGAAATAAATACTTTCCAAGCTATAATTTTATTACATTAAATATCCTTTAATTGGAAATTTTGCACAGGGCATTATATCTGATAAGAAATTTCACTATCGTATCACATTTTTAAATTATGGATTACACAATAATGTTTACATATTTAAAATTACCAAATTATTTAGAACCTTTCCAAAAATTGTAATTTAAATATTTCTATATAAAAGTGTGTCTTAAGTTATAACATCAATTACTGATGAATATTTGACTTGTTATAAATCTTTTGGTAATTTTAAGATCATACTAATAGTCAATTTTTTCAATGCAAACATACCTTTTCTTTTTGAAGACATGCAGCTATTCATATCAGCTGCTCTTTTCTTTTTCACACCATCAGTCACAACAGACATTGAATTCCATATCTTTTCCTCCTCTTCATCAACAATGTCTAAGGCTTTTGGATTTGAAACTTTCTCAGTCTTTGTATTTTCCACTGGAGGCTTAAGATTTGTTTTAAGCAAAAGGCAGTTGAGTCTTGTTTTCAAATAAATCTGCATAAGTAGTTATGAAAAAAAAAAGGTACAGTTTTTTCATTGTAAAATTTTTTTAAAAGAAAACACAGTTCTTTCATTATAAAATACTGTCAATCAAGTGACATACTTAATTCATTATTACGAACTTTGCTTTTGGTTTATGTAAACCTGATGTGTAATAATGCATGTTAAGATTTCTTAAAGAAATTGTTCTTTAATTGCTTTTTTTCTTACATTTTGAAAACAAGGATTAAAATTTGGAGCCTACCTTCTTGCAGAACAGCAAGCAGTTGAGTATTTTCAATGCTGAAGGACTGGTTATACTGATGCACACACTTAAAACCTCAAATGACTGTGGAGTTCATCAAAATAGCACAATAAAAGACATAGCAGTGAAGCACATAGCCATTCAGATTCATATTTAAGTCAATTATGTGGCAATGAGTTCATAAACAAAGTGATAATTTTGTCATTATTTTATATTTTATTAGACATTTTTGATTGTTGGAATGACCAGAACTAGTTTTAATCAGATAATCTCAAAGCTTGAGCTTGTAGTAATTTAAATTTTTATATGCTATATTTGTAACTTGTATCTGTTGATATCTAATTAAATAAAGAGCAGTCTGTTCCTTCAAACTTCCAGCCCGCTTTTCTGCAACGTTTTGGTACGATCTATGCAATCTTCACAATTGATGGGAAAATATGCAAGTCCTTTACTTAAATTTAAAAATTACATTTTACAACTGTTTACTCACGTGGAATTCAAACATAAATGTGTTTAAGTTATACTTTAAGGCATAGCTTTGTTTCTTAAAGTATTCAAATCTGTTTATTATTATGAAGAACTTATGAACTGGGTATTTATAAAAATAATCCCATAACAATGTTCTGAGTATTTTAGAAATGAATCTAATAATAAATAGGCAAGAAATAAAAGAAATCCATTCTTTTTAGTAATTTATACATACACATATGAGAAAATGATGAAGAAACATTATTTCTGAGAAGGCTCCAACTGCCTTCAGAATACTATGTGGAATACCTAAATCATTAACTTAAAACCTTGGAAGTTAAATTTAAGATTACATACTATTTCTTACACCATATAGGACAAAAAAAAAAAAAAAAAAAATAAAAAAAAAACACAAAATCTATAAGAGAAACATAGAAAATGGATGGACAAAATAAAAACAGAAAATGAATAAGATATATATATTAGAATCCTAATTATCTGAACTAGATAAAACACTGCCATTTTGCATACCAATTTTTCGCGTAACTTAAGGCAACTGTCATGTGTCTTTCTCTGGTCAGTCAATCAGCTTCCTCCTTATTGCCAGCATAAAGCCAGGAAAAGAAGAAGATAGTCCGGTGAAGTTTGGAGTGATTTGTCACAACTTCCGTAGGATGTCTGCACCTGAGTTTAAATTTAGTTTTTAGTCAGTGTGGCTTGTAGAATTTTGCAGAGTGTCGAAAAAACACCTAAATTAGAATCATTTAAGACTGATTGTTTCATTCAACTATAATAACTCTGGATTAACCTTTTTAAGCATGCCTGTCCATGTAATTTGCATAAAGATGAGTTAAAATGGTTTAAATAATGGATGCATCAAGAGTGTTATAACCTTTGCCATCCTGTCAACCTTAACAACAACTATATTTTGTAATTACAGGTTGAAATAAGATCTATAATAATTATACACAAAAACATGTATTACAAAATGTCTGCCTATGCAATTTAACTCACGAGCTTGAGCACTCGGTCCAAAGGAAGCGATTCGTGATTTTTGAAGAAAAAATTGTAAATTTTCAGAAAACGTTTTACATCTGTGTCCATAGTAAATTTTAGAATCAAACTTAAAAAAAATAAGCACATTAGAATTTTTAATTTCTGCAAATGCTTTTAGGAAATAAAATTTCTTAAAGGAATAGAAAACTGTATTATATATTAGTATAGGAAAAAAATACAGTATCTCTGTGTCGATTCTTTAATTTCTTTAGTAACTCTGTATCAATTCTTTATCAGAACTATACACACTGAGAAAAATATGCAACAAAAAATGTTAGCAGTACTTTGTACAAAATGTTGTGTGTTCCACATGCAAATATTTTTCACATTCCGCACAGCGCGTTTCCGTTTTTGTATGCCTTTTCACTGGGCAAAATCTTCATTTTTTTTATCATAACACATAATACCTAAAAATATCTTTATTACAAACTGAAAAATATAGGAAAACATATAAAAAAACACCAAATACCATTAAAACAATTCTCACAATTTCAGTTACTTTCTATGAGGGGGGGAAGGAATTAGCAAGCGAGAATGCAGATTTTTCGGTGCACAAAACTGAAAGTTTACTTTTGGTCCCACTCGACAAAAAAGACACTGAATGCGAGAAACTGACTTAATTCACTATTCTGCTAAGTTTCAAATGTAAACAAATATGGCTTCTATGGTAAATAAATTACGCTTAGCCACACTTTGTTGATAATTCTACAACTATTTCATACAGATTAACTAAACGCACAAAAATATTAACCAGAAGATAAGAACAACATAATTCAATCCTTTTTAAAGCAAAAAATGCAAAATTTACCAACATATAAGACTAAAACAAAAACTGAGCTCACAGAGCCGAGTAACAGAGTGGGTATTATGTGTATATATATATCTTTATATACTTTTGATGTGGCCAACTGCCATCAAAAAAGAAGATGCACAACTACATGCTCAAGCAGTCCTATATACAAAATTTCAACGTTCTGTGGCTACTCGTTTCTGAGTTATGCAAGATACGTACATACAGACATTCTGAAAAAAATCTCTTCTGAATCCATTTTAAATCCTTTTTGGGGAAGAGAGTGCTTTATTCTGTCCTTATGTACAGATGTCACACAAAAGCATTGTTAAATTGCATCTGATAGTGATCAAAATGGATATTTTTGTTAAATGTGATGTTGATACCTGTTGAATACCTGTTGTTTCAACAGGTATCATCATGTGATGATGATACCTGTTGAAACATGATGAAAATTTTCACAATTGCAATATTTCCTTTACTTCACAAAGAAGTAAAAATTGTATGAAGTCAATGTGCATACACTGGCATCTGAAATACTGAGCAAATTGAGTTTTGCTGCTTCTTTTTTTCTTTTTGGTAGATTCTAATATTTATTCTTTTGTTTTAGTTTGATAAGAAATGTAAAGAAATTTATGCAAGTCAATGGTCTCATTTTGTGAAATAAATATGTAAAAAAAATGAATTATTTTTTAAACAAATATTAATATTTCCATATAAAACAGTTAACTTTATTTACTTCTGCAGCTCGTACAGCTTTTTTAATGATTTGCATGCATAACACCTATTTATTATTATTAAAATGTAATTTTATAAATATTACTGTATGATGCTTACTTACCTAATTATTTATTATTTTTTCAGGTATTGATTTTTGTGTATTTTAAAATCTGAATCACGGTGTCAAAGACACAACCCAAGAGATCAAGTGTTTATGAATATTAATGAATTTTAGGAAAAAAGTTTGTGGACATAAGCTAAGCAGTTTCAGAGGTTCTGACAACAATGAGTGCAAAAAAGAATGCTCCAAGAACCTCAAATTTATTGAAGTACATAGCATGCAAACATCCACAAACTTTGAATAAAATTGAGGAAAAGAAAAAAAAGCATGTGCAACAGAAAAAGGAACATCAGAACCTTGTACTTCTACTGGTGGACACAAACCCACAATCCTAGAACTTAATGGCAAAATAACAAAGAAACATGGGATTTCATTAGACAGGGAAAGTGTCCGAAAACTTATTCTCAGTGACACTACAAGCAAGAAACAAAATTTGAAAGATGATCTCGGAGGGAAGTTTATATACTTAAAGATGAATGCAGCTACCAGACACAGAGTAAACTATTTTGCAATTAATACTAGATTTATTAATGACGATGGAGTGATAGTAACAGCTCTTCCTCAAGTTAGTGTGGAAAGACTATTCTCAGCTCTGAAATTTATCAAACTGGACCCATGGTCCTGTATCAAAGAAAATCTTGCCAAACTTTTGTAACATGCTAATTAATATAAATAATCTGCTATGCCATCAATTTTATTACTTCTTTTACATTTTTAAAACAAAATAAGCTGTAACATATGTGTATATGTTTCCATATATATGAGTGAGTCAGAGTCGGTCATTTCTTCTACCCAACTCCACAGCCCTGGTTTAGGCTGTCAAAAAATACGAGGAATAAAATGGATGGCACGATTACAGGTAAGATAGGAAAGCAGCAGCAGCAACTCTTTGCGGCTGAGAAAAAAAGTTTTGCTTACATAAACTAAGAAGATGATATGATGAGTTAGATTACAAGACAGCAAGTCTGAAGATATAATGTAACAACTTAGTATGGAAAAAATACCAATGATATTTATAGAATTGAAAGATAATTGAAAGTTTAATAAAACATTTAATGTTATTTCTAAATAGATTATTTATATTTCTTAAAAATGTACGAGTTCAATCAGAACTTACAAAAACTACAATCTGCAATGCAAAATATTAAAACATTATGTTAAAAATGTGAATTATAATATCTGCAGACTAATGGATAAAACATACTTTCTTTAATAACTTGTGTTCATTCAAATCATGGATCCTCAAGAACCTGTCTAATCCACAAGATGCAACCAGTGGTAATGTTGGATGACACTGGACACAACGAATGCTACCAGCAAAGCCTTTAAATACATGGACAAGGAGTTTCTTTCGCAAATCAATCAAAGCCATTCTACCTCGACCACTGCCAACTACAACTTGGTATTCATTATGTGCTAAGGATAAAGACATTAAAGGATATTTCTCAAACTCCATGTTAATGACTGGTCGCCTCTGAGCTTTAGGATCATACAGACGAATCTAAAAATAAAAATATATAATATTAAGAAATAAAAATACTTTTTAATAAAATGAAGTTTTATATAATAACTATGCTTGACTAGACCTGCAGCAATTTTGAAATTTAATATTTCATCAAAATTTTATTTAAAAGATTTTTTCACAATATCTTTTATTTAGTCAGATAATAATTAAGTAAGGGAAAAATTCAAAACAAAATACTAATGAAAATGTACTTTAAAAAATATACCTTTGTACCATATTTAATGTTAAGAAGCTAAATTCCAGATTAACTTATATTAAAAATAATCAATTATTTTCAATACTTGATTGGGGGGTCACTAATAACTGGCAATTCAAATAAAAAAATCTTAGTGCAAAAGAAATTGCTTCTTTTGCATGAGGAAATAACTCGGCACTGTCACTCTTTCACTTACTTTAAATACCAAAGACATGTATGTGATACCTTCTACAGAGCAAATGAGATGGGAAGAAAAGGGGAAAAAAAACGGTTCTTCTTTGCTATAACGGCCCCTGAGACTGAATCACCAATCAACTGAGATATCTAGCCAAAATGTGATTCTGTGTTCCGATACCTTGACATGTGATTGTCAATTACCTCTGGCAGTGGGTTCTTACACTTCCCCATGTAATCGTATATTAGCACCGTGTTGCATTTTAGTTCTCACTGCACATTCTTACATAATACCGCTCAGTGATCTATTTATAGATCACCTATGTTTAGAATGCCTCCTGAGAACAATATCTTTTAATCACTTCTTGTCATTGGCTGATTTCCTTACACATGTGGACACAACCCCAAAGGCGTTTTGTTTTCCAGTTCAGTACAGCAGATAAATGTCTGAAGTTAGCCAAGTGATGCTTGAGAGCTGAGCTTTCGATTTTGTATCCATTCGGAAAAAAAATTCAATGTAAATTATACTTTTCTTTGTGTTCTACATTTTTAATACCTCTTTAATTGTTCTTAGATTAGAAAAATAACTGTTTTTATAATTAAATTCTTTTTTCCTTTTAATTTTTTCCAGAATGACCAGGCATAAAGTGTTTCAAAGCACCGAAGAACCATTATAATATGTTTTCTTAGGAGATTGAATCAGATATAACTGCTTTACCTCCTGATATGAATGAGTTGACTGACGAAGAGTGCTTTAATGATGGTGAAATTATCAGTCCGTCGGTAAAAGATCTACCAGGTAATGTAAAAATTTGTTTACCCCTGGAAGAAATAGAGGTAAAAGAACAATTTGAATGAAAAACATAAATGATTTTGGACCTAATAATACTGAGCAGCAGCCATCTACATCTAGCGCTAAAAATGAAAATAAAAATAAAAAACCAGTTAGTTTGAAATTATAAAAAAAATTGCTTGAAAAGAATCAAAAATGGAGGCGAAAGTAAATTAGACAAAAATAACCCTACTTATGCTTTTAATGAAGAAGGTAATTTGTCTGGTGAAAATCTTATGATCATTTAAAATATTTCAGTAAATATGAATCCACTTGAAATTTTTGAAGAATTTTTAACTCACGAATTTATAATAAATGTAACAGAAAGATATGCGAAAGAGTGGAAAAATAAGCCAGAGTTTTCAGTTACAGTTGATGAGTTGAAGAGTTTTATTGGCTTTTTGATTTTCTCTGACTACCAAACTTTATGTAGTGAACACGATTACTGATTAGAGGAAAAAGTTGTCATGGTACCGATAGTAAAAAAATGTCATGTTTCGAAATAAATGCATAGAAATTAAATCTGTAATCCATTTTGCTAACAATAATTATGCAGCAATGCAAAAATAAGACTGGGCATTCAAAATAAGAAAATGAAACTCGCATATTAATCACAGTTTTCAAAAATTGAGAATTTTCAATAAATTTCTGTCTGTTGATGAAATGATGATTAGATATTACAGTCATCATTTTTTCAAACTATTTCTTAAAAGAAAACCAATATGGTTTGGCTATAAATTTTGACAGTGCTACTGTTATAATTTTGTCTTAAATTGTGGTGCAGAGAGTTTTGACAATACTCCTGAAACTTCAAAAGAACTGCTTGGAACACGAGCGAGGAAAAAAATACTGCAATCGAGTAACTGATCCTAATAGCCACATCCTATTTTTTGACAATTTTTTTAAAATTTTCATGATTTGCTGGTTGAATTAAAAACAAGGATTCAGAGCCAAGGGCATAAATAGAAACAACAGAATAGTTTCTTGCTTTTTAATGCCAGATAAGATATTTGAAAAGAAAATTCATGGCACTTATGACTACTGTTTTGATGAAAGGAACAAAATAACTACAGTTATATGGAAGAATAACAAGTGTGTAACAACAGCAACAAACTCTGATCACATAGCAGCTCTAACCCATGTTTCAAGGCATAAAAAAGGTTTGAAAGAAAAATTCCAAATTTTGCAACCTAGTAGTATAGCTCAATATAACAAAAATATGGGTGGTGTTGACCAACAGGATTGATTCTTAGGAAAACAAACAATTCAAATCAGTGGCAAAAAATGGTACTGACCAATATTTACAAGTTATCGACATAGTTGTCACAAATACATATATGGTCAATTTAACAAATTCTGAAAAGAAAAGTATAAAAGACATCCGAAGATATATCGCGGTCGCATAGCTCAAACCGTGAACAAATTCTAAGAAAGCATTAGATGTTACTGAGGTCATGTTATTGAGACCCAGAATGATAGACTCTGCACATTTAGATAGAAAAGACCATGTTATAGACAAAAGACAAAGTCAAAGAAGATGCTAATTTCAAAATTTTAAGGGAAAACCTCTCCCGTTTTGTACAAAATGCGATGTAGCACTTTGTGTGAAATGGTTTTCGTTATATCACACTTAATTATAGCAAATTAGCTCAATAAAAATGTAACTAACGATATATATATCAATAAAATAAAATTCTTTTTTCTTTAAATATATTTAGTGGTTTTTAAATTGTGCAAGAAATTCATATTTTTTTAACTAAATTCGTGACTTTTTAAACATAGGATCAGAGAGCAGTTATTTGTTCTTTTATTAACAAAAGCACCCAGCGATCTATTAATAGATCACTTATTATCTGAACTGCTAATTATGTTAAGTGAATAAAACTTCATAATTACTTTATTTATGATATATGAAGTGTAATTTAAAAATATTTTTCAAAAATTCTCATTTTAAAATAATTTGGGTGTTAAAGGGTTAATTTCCAAGTAACGAGGTGAATGCGATATAATTTTTTGAAGAAAGAGGTCTTTTATCTGGCAAATTAGTATACGAATGGCCACAACATGAAACTTTATGTTAACAACAAAACCATTTGGAGGTGCAATGCTAAAAATTGCAAAAAGAAAAAGGGCTCACATATTG
>KK112544.1:515044-536145 GCA_000611955.2 Stegodyphus mimosarum | reverse complement strand
TATAGCAACAAAAGTTTTGAAATAAAAAATATATAAGCTATGAATTTCAAACTGATTATCAGTAATAAAAATAATTAGAAAAATTTCTATAGTAACATTACGCATAATGTAGCAAAACTGAATAATTGATAAAAGGAAAAAAATATTGAATTACTGGATTATAAATTTTAAAAGAAATCTGAAGTAACTTTCTAGATACAGAGTGAAGTATTAGTTTGCTTCAATTCAATGAATGGAATAAGTGTTCTGCTAGTTCAATAAGATGTATTTAATTCCAAAATTCAGCAAGTGGGGAAGTTGTAGTGCATTGTGAAAAAATACATTTTAAAAAGTTAAAAACTGAAGAGTAAATAAATAAATTCGAAGAAGCTAAAATCTGTAACAAAGTTAGGGCAATTATGTAAACTGTAAGCAAAGTTGAAAACTATCTTACAGAATGCAAACGAGGAATTTAGCAAAAATGTTATAAATTATAGGTAACCTTAAGGAGAACAAAAGCAGAAAACAAAATAAGCTGCACATAATATAGAACTCACTCAAATGGGCTTTCTGGACATTTGGAAGCTGAAATAGGCCATTTTGTTAATGAAAGATATAGATAATTATTAATAGACATACAGTATAAAGTTCGAGATCTGGACATCCAATATTCGGAATGATCTAAAATCCGAACCCCAAAGCCACAAACTTTTTTTTTCGTATGCGTTACGCATCCACATTTCATTTTTCCTTCCATAACAAAACAATGTGGAGAGTTCCGATTCTTAAGTCCACTTAGGCACTAAATAAAATACCTTAGTAGCTCGTTACTGAAGAAATAAATCATTTAAGCATAAATTTGTGAGATTAATAATTTGGCTCCGTAGCTGCGTAACTGCTTGGCATACATCTCAAAACCAAACATTCTACATAGGAACCTCATTACACCTACTAGAATTTTATATCCCTGACGCATCATTATTTATAATATTTTGCTTTCATCACGTTTGTTTATCAATACATGACAACTTGAGTAATGATTCATGCAGCGAAATCTAAAAAAAAAAAATATTTTATTAGTGATTGAATAACAAGAGTATAGCAACCTTTTATGCTGGCATTACGCTTGGCGATGACTACAGATTTAAGTTAAATGCGCTTAAAACCAAACATTCTACATAGAAACACTGTTACACCTACTAGTACTTTATATCACTGACACCAACCTGGCGAATCATTATTTATTATATTTTGCTTTCATCACTGCATGTTTACATGACAACTTGAGTAATGACTGATGCAACGATGTCTAACAATTTTTTTTAGTAGTAATCAAATAACAAATGTATAGCAACCTTTAATGCTGACATTACGCTTGGCAACAATTACAAATTTAAGTTAAATGTGCTAAGAAATGTTGACGAGGGAAAATTAAGAAAAATTTCTTTTCATATATGCATTTTGTTAATGAAACTCATGCCTAAAGATTACAAGTACTATTTGAGTTAAGAATAACTGATATGTCATTCACATAACCCCATAACCGGCATCAGAGCTCGTATGGCCGCACTGGGCAGCAGAATTTAGGGAACAGAAAATTTTTGGAGTTTGGAGAAACACCGAGTAGCAAAATTGAGAGATGACAGAATTTTTATAATTTAGGGAAGGCACTGGGATCCAAAGTTTAGGGACGGCAAGAATTTAGAACTTGGAGGTGCTTTGTAGCAGAATTTAGGACCTGCAGAGACCGCATCAGGCGGTACGTAGCGCCAGTCGTAGATAAGCCTTAAATATATGTGGGAGTTTATTTATTCAGAACTCAGATTAGCCTTAAGCATGTGCAAGAAATAGACATATAATAAATAACTAATCTAAGGCTTAATTCAATACGCAATAGAAGCAGAACAAAATTTAGCAGAAACTTGTCTTTCGTCACCAATATTACAAAACATAGACAATAATGTATAGCGGACGCCATTCAGCTAGGCTAAAATTATCTTCACTGATTCTAAGGAATTTCAGTTAACGTTGCAGACTGTGCTGCTCCTTAATCTTCTAATATGATCCAGCTTATTATTTTTTGCAGACTGTTATTATTACAGCAATTTTATAACAAATTAAAGCTTGAACTTTCAAATACGTCGAAAAGAGTTTCTAATTCTGGAGCTGCAAAACGATCTACAAAGGGAAAGCATGTTTTGATGTCCATTCAACAAAAAGTCAAATTGCTGCAAAAAATGGATTAATGCATTTCTGTCTCAAAATTATCCTAGGAGTATGACATTGGAAAGTCAACTGTGTATGACAAAGAAAAAAGAAAAACGAACTTAAAAAAAAAAAAAAAATACTTGTGGATTCCGACACCCTATCTGTAATGAATAACAGAAAAATTTGTTCATTGTGCTAAAGTGATGATTGAATAGGTCAGACAGCGTCGCAGAAAGAGCGTGCCATTGGCGGGTTCAATGCTAATGGATGAAGCCAAACTATTTCACGAAGAAATGAACTTAAAAACTGAATACACATATTGGACAGGTTTGTTAACCAAATTTAAAAATTGCCATGGAATCAGGCAGTTCAAAATTTCAGGAATTTTGAACAAAAATTATGTCTATTTATAGAATTAAAGAGAAAATATTAGCACAGAAAACGAAGCCACGTAAACAACTTGCATTGAAAGAAATGTTTAGTAAAGTACAAAAATAAATCTTTTTTTTGCTGTTGTTGTTTTAAATTTTGATATCCTTTAGATCATAAACGCTCCTTTACTTCATAAATCATGATTTCATATTTTTAATTATATAATTTCTGCATGCCATCTTACTAGATTTAAATTTACGATCTAACATCTGAAAAAATTCCAAATCCGGAATCGCCGAACTCGATCGATATATAAATGACCAATAAAATAAGACATTTTAATATAAAAGAAAAGCTCAACATACTGGGGGAATTCTTCATAAAAAAGTACTAAATTAGTGAAAATCCTATAACACAGCGTTGCCCAAACACTTTTCAAGTGGCGACATTTATATAAATTAGAATATTCTGCAGACCACTTTACTCTTGTACCATTTGAAAGCAATTTTTTAGCATATGTTATTATCAATATGTTTATAAATTTAAAGTATAATCAATTAGGCCACTTAATTGTATATCAGTATTAATTAAGGAGAAAATTTACATTTTGTTAGCTAAAAATTAAATAAGTGTTGGTACTTACAGTAATGAGTACCAATCTGAGACCGATGAGTATCCCAATTCTTGCCAGCTGTTCCATCTTTGGATGGTAGCTGGTAAGCTTAAGTCCAAGATCAGCAGGTACACCAAGCTTAATTTTGTTTGTTATGTTTATCTCAGTTCATGATAAAAATCATTTCCCATAGAGATACATAGAAGGAAAGCTAATAACTTTCAAAGCGCAATTGTACTGTTCATTACATTCCGATTTCACGAGTTCATCAGCATCAGATATGCAACAAATGGATGGAAAGAAGCACTGAAATAATAGTGCTCTAAATTTATCTTTTGTTGCTAAGTTTAGAGCGGAAGGCCCATTGACAGAATAATTAGTAACGAATTTCATAAAATGTTACTTAGAAGAAAAAGTGATAGATGACTGCCATATATAATTCCAGCTATACTGTGATATACAAAGTTAATTTCATTTTTATCTTTTTTAGAAATTCAGGAATACCATAGATTGTGAAATGATGCGATAAGAGACTAAGAATGCGTAAGAACAAATTACATTAACCTGCCCTTAGAAGAACATTGGATGAATAAGCCTTTCAAACATATAAACTATTCTTGTAATTTATCAAGTTATAAATACACAAATTTCACATTCAAACATATAAAAATTACCATTCAACTATAGGCTGAATTTATCAACTTATAGATAATATTTCTGAAATAGTATATTAAAATAATAGAATTAATTCTCAAGCTTATAAAGGAAAACTATCTCAATTGCCAATAGCCCTTTAAATTCCTAATTTCAAGATACCATCTTCTGTGTCACTGACATAATTTTGTCAGTGACACAGGAGAAAAAATTATGTCAGTGACATCATCGTGTCACTGACATAATTTTTTCTCTTCAACAAACAGCAATGTGAAAGCTCTTGTCTAATCATCATTTAAAATTCAAACAAAGGATTTCTGAGCTGTAATACCATAGCTGTGCAATATGCATCACTTCTCCCACTGCTTTTGCTGTATAAGCATGCAATTAACCACTTAGCAATTCTTAATATATGGTTATAATGTAGTCTGCATATATAAAATTGTGGGGACTATTGGACAAATCAAGAAAAAATGTGCTTCTGAACAACTGTTCCTGTTCAGAAAAAATCTGATATGTACACCAAATGACTTCCTTATACAGAATATTAAATTATATGCAATTTTCCTGCATTTCAATTAAACATATTGAATTAACACTTAACAAATTTTGAATTAAATCTACTACATCGATAGCGAATAAACCACAATAAAGTAAATGCAGTCTTTAAAGTTCACTATATTTATTTAAAATAGCCACACTTCGGCGCTACGCTCACTTAACAGCGATACATCTCATTCAGTTTATAACTCAGAGCGAGCAAAAATTATAGCATCTAAAGAATTACAAGTTCTGTTCAATTACTATAATAAATCTAAAACAATGGATAAAAGAAATTTAAAAAATAAAAAAAGTTTTTCATAGATGATTCAGCGCTGCTTACCTATGTGCATGCACTAATTAATTCAGTTCTCACTTCGTAATAAGGCAAAAATGCATAAAAATTCAAAATATTTTCATTAAAAATTGAAAGATATAGAAAAACATAAAACACCAAGTACAGTTAAAACAATTAAAAATACAATTTTTACAATTAAAATTACAATTTGCATGCAAAAACCAGCTTATAACTTAAATGATAATTCCAGAATGAATTAGGCATAAATTAATTTGCAATAACAAAAGACGTTACTTTGCTAGATTGGCAACAAATCTACTATTCTCCTAAGCTTCAAATGTAAACAAATATGGCCACTATCATAAGGCTTAGCCCCACTTAAAAAACTTTTAAATTGTTGATAATTCCATAATTATTGCATGCAGGTTAACTAAGGGCATAAAAACTTAACCGAAAGATATGAACAACATAATTCAATCATTTTTAAAACAAAAAATGCACAATTTACAAACTTATAAGATTAAAGAAATTGAGCTCACCAAGACAAGTAACAGAGTGGATATATGTATACATATATTTACACTCATGTCCATAAATTAAGGATAATGCAAAATCAGGCAAAGGAAGAGTTAGAAGCAAAACAAATTTAACTTATTTGTAAAGCCTATTTATTAAACAAAAGGTAAAGAGCAAGAAAAGATGCTATATGTTTGATATTATTAAAAAAATTAGCGACATTTTCTCCCTGGAGCAAATTACAAAAAAAAACCTATTTACAAAAAAACAATATTACATGGTTGGTATGATTGTTAATACATAGTTATGTCTCCCAGACGATGCAATACAGTCCGTACAATGCCTAGGCATGCTGGGTATCAAATTATCGATCTGATCTTGGGAGATATTACACTACTCAAAAAGCAATGCTCTCCGAAGTTCCGGTAGACATGTAGGAGGTGGTTGACGGGCTGCAACTCGTCGGCCAAGTATGTCCCACTCGTGCTCTACTGGATTCAAGTCCGGTGAGAATGCTGGCCAGTCCATACGGGTGATATCCTCCGATTGAAGGCATTCGCTTACGATGTTTGCACGGTGAGGACAGGCGTTGTCATCCATAAACATAAATTGTGCGCCCATGGCGCCGCGAAACAAACCTACATGTTGTTCCAGAATGACGTCCCAATAGATTTGGCTTGTCACGGTTCCAATTTGAACATGCAGGTCAGTTCTGGAACCTAGAATAATTCCACCCCAAACAAGCACTCCTGCACCACCGTAACGGTGTCGTTCAATGATGCTTTCTTGGTGATAATGGGTACCTGGAGCTCTCCATATGAAAGTCCGGTGAGAATCGGACTGCAAGCTAAACCTGGACTCGTCCGAAAACATCACACAAGCCCACTGTTGCGGTGTCCATAATGCATGCTCTCTACTCTAGGCTAACCACAGGCGGCAGTGAGTTGCAGTAAGTGGAACGCATCTGTACATGGTCTTCCTTGAAATTGTCGTACCAGTGGCTGAAGAGAGCTGATGAGACAGCTCTGAGGCTGCGCTCCGCCTGTTTCTTTTGGCAGTAATTGCCAAATACTGGTCCTCATTCGGCATTGTAACTCTGGGGCGACCTGTGCTGTAACGTCTACTCACATTACCATCATCTTGGAATTGCTGCCAAAACCTGGAGATGACACTCTGGGCAATTCCAAGTTCGTCTGATACTTCCAGTTGGGTACGCCCACATTCCAGACGGCTGATAATTCTACCACGTAAAAAATCATCCAAATGCGTCCTTTGTGTCATAACTATTCGGTTATTGCACTGAAATGCTTATAAAGCACCTGCGAACTATTTTACTTCTTTGCCTGTATTCCTTATATATCACTTTCTTTCACTCTCGTCATTGTGACGTACCATCGGTGTCATCTGGTTACTTCCTGAAATTTGCATATGATTCTTGAAGATGTGTGTAGTGATTTTACAGGTGATATATTTATTTTAGAGTTTGATTTCTGCGTGACTCCGAATTATCCTTAATTTATAGACATGAGTGTATATACTTCCGGTGCGGCCGATTGCAACCAAAATGCGAGGTGCACATCTGCATGCTATAGCAGTCCTATATACAAAATTGCAACATTCTGAGGCTCCTCGTTTTTGAGTTATGCAAGATACATACATACGTATGTACGTACAGACGCCATGAAAAAAAATCTCCTCAGAATCCATTTTGAATCAGTTTTGTAATTATTTTTGGGGAAAAGCGTCTTTTATTCTGTCCTTACCTATGGATGTGACTCAAAAACATCGTTAAATTGCATTCGATAGCGGTCAAAATAGATATTTTCATTGAAATATGGTACCTGAAATTTTTGACGATTACAATACTTCCTTTTTACTTCGTACAAGGAAGTAATAAAAATGGATATTTAATCTTCATGATGGCTACAGTTGACTGCAACTCTATCTCTACATATTGTAACGTCAACATCATTCCACTCACAACTGCTAAATTAACTGGGGTTTTCTTTTCTCACTGTGCTATCCAATATCAGAAATATAGGTATGTATATGTGCATAATAAATTCTGTATGTAACTCGATTCTTTACTGCATATAGAGAATAACACAGCTGCATGGATACATGAGATGACAAAAAGGAGAAGAAAAACGTGTATGTATAGCATTGATTTAACACATAATTTTATTCCTTGATAAATAATCTTAGGACACATTCTTCTTTCCACATCATCCTTATAGATGCAATAAGCATCCCACAATTTTATACAACTGATCACATTTGAGAACAATGGATAACAAAGACAGCAGAATGATATGTACGAGCTGAGAATAAGAAAGGCAGGAAAAAGAGTGCACATTTCAGTATAGAGTTGATTTCTTTGTTTAAATTTTGAAGAATGATTGGACAAGAGCTGACTGCATTGCAGGATTAATAAGATGATATAATGTGGATTAGTTTTTAGATTATGAGTTTTTTATTCATATATTAGTAGTTTTTATGACAGGAAGGGGAAATTAAAATGAGGAACCAAAAGGACTATTGCTAAATTAAAGTTAGTAGTCTTCTTTCATATCTTATAATATGGATTGATTAATTTACATTATTTTCTAACTTTAGAAAATGTTCTATGGAGTTTCTAATTAACCCTTTTTAATGCATATTTTATCATGAAATTCCAAAAATGATTAAGAAGTACTTTGTGTTACACATAATGCTGTATGTACTAACAACAGAGCATCAATTCATTTTTTAACACACCACCACAACATTACTACATTTCCTTACATTTTTTACTCTACTATTACAATTTTCTAATATGAAAATATAGTATTAGAACCATTACATGCGTGCTATAACTGACTCTTTGGCTTATAAAATACAACTTGAGATATAAAAACAATATTTTATTTTTAAAATAGAGCTATAACTAAACTTTAAATTTAAATTACACATATAATGATTTCAAAATCAGGAGCCATGTAAAAAAGATACTTAATTTCTTTGTGACTTATTTTCAGTATGCCTAAAAAAATTAGAACATTAGAAGAGACAGACCATCAGCAACATGCTGCCTTAACAATATACTTCCATCTCATAAAAATATATGAATATAACATGTGAAAGAATCGGGATCACCAGTAAAATTCTTAAAATCTTTTGTCTTAAAATCCTTCCTGCCACCTTTTACTTTGAATTAGGAGAAATATAAAATTAAATTTTACAAGAAAATTCAAAAAACATTCCCATAAAAAAAGCTGTCAAGAAAGGATTAAACAAACAACAGCATGCCACTTTGGCCCCAAGACTAATTTTAAATTCCCAGATGGCCAAAAATGATGCCATAAAATTACTAACTAAAACATGTTAACTTTCGTATGTTTTCGCAAAATTCTGGATAATTCCCACTACTGTTTCAGCGAGCAACACATAAAAACTTTCTTCAAGATGCAACGAAAACTATGAATTCTGTTGACATTAAAACAAGAGAAACAGAAAGCTCCTTCATGAAAAAACTTTTTGTTCCACAAATCAGCATTTTCAAGAAAAACTGCCATTCGTTTAAATGATCTATGAATAAAACAAATTATAAATTTAATCAATTTAGTAAAATTTAAAAAGAGGGACCTTAAGGACAATGTAATAAAAATGAAAACAAAAACATAAACACTTAAATAAGATGGATTCAGCTGAACCCAACAAATGCCTGAAGAAAAGTGTCTGGTATTTGGGAAGGGGAAAGGATACTTAACTTATTTTCCCGTTGACAGTGAAACAGTCTCCCAAGAATGAGAATTAACACCAGTTACGGATAAGCAAGACATCTGTGCTTTTGTTTGATGTAGCTCTGATTGATTCTCAATAAGCCATGTTTTATTTTCATGAAGTAGGATATAAAGCATCTGTGATGGCTGAATTTTTCCTTTGAATTTTGAAAGAGTGGTTCAGACTTGGCATCTGCCTTCTATGGAACAGCAAGCAGTGAATTATTTTCAAAGTTTTGGGATTCTATCATCAAAAAAGTGAACACTATGATCAGCTACATGCAGCTGACAAAACAATAATAGACTGGAACTATCACCTATGGGACGTCTGCACTCATATCATTCTCAAGAAAGTTTCTGGTAAAATTGGAGAAGCTAACAAAATAGTAGAAATCAACAAGACTTTACAAAGTGCAAAACTGAAATGGGCTGGATACCAACTGCTTATTAAATAAATAGGTGACAGTCATTTCATAATTCCACCAGAATAACTGCTGTAATTTTGGCAGTATCTCTGAAAACTTTCATGATTTAATGGTATCCAAATTTTCTGGTTGATACGATAATGTGTAAGCACAAAAACATTAAATACAAGACAGTAAAAGAACAACAACAATAAATAAATAAATAAATAAAAAATAAATAAAAATAAAAAATAAAAAATAGAGAAGATTTAAAAATTTATACCCATTTACACGACAGATTCCTTTGATGGCACCTTCTCCAACTTGCAATCTGTAAGTAGCTGGAAATGACTGGGTTTCACAGTCAAACATCTTAACAATCTGACCTCTGTGACCTGTATATATCTAAAAGGACAATCCAAATTTACAAACTGTATTTTACACATTTAATACTATACTTTAAAAATCAAAACAAATCAATGGTCATAATTTATGTAACTTGAAGTTTAAATGCAGTGTGAATGCATACACTTGAAACACATATATTATAATGTATCTGCTCATAAACTGACTCATAATTAAAACTCTAGTATATCAAGAACTTAATCGCAACCGAACTTAGAGCTGGCACTCGCCAAGCAGCACGAAGCGACTGTGAATGAAAAATAAGACTTAAAATGCCAGTCATGCTTTTATGCAGAGTTTTACGATGTGTTTTGTATATAAATAAAGTGTCATGTGGATTAATACATCGTCATGTGCTATAAATACACGCAAAGCTGGCGACGATGGATATGGGATTGAAAATCATTAAAGAAGTGCCTTACAGCTATCGGATTAGTAGTTTCGATTTGGATTAGGGGATTCTTATAAGACTGCTCAAGGTAAAACTTTTGTAATCATTTTTTTTTTTTTTCCCCAGAGGAATTAAACATGCAGCAGCTTATAACTGAACTTATACAGCAAAATAAAGCTCTGATGGGAAAAGTTACTTCATTACTCCACAAACGGATAATTTGAAACTTTCTGTTCAGTTCAAAAAAAAAAAAAAATGAATACGAAGGATAGTTTGATACATTTTTAGAAAGATTCCTAAGTTATTTAGATATACAAATTAATGATTCATGCAATAAACGTGGGAAAGTACTAATTTAGTTTGTCCAGTCAGAACATGCTAAATACGATGCTGTGAAATGTGTCTGTTAGTGGGCTAAGAGATAGGGCTATTCTAGATAGAAATTTTGAGCAGGATAATATTAGTTTAGGTGACACTTTCAAAAAATAGCTTTAGTAATGCAGAAAGCATTAAAAGGTGCAAATAAAATAATTGGGACACCATCAGAAATTAATGAATTTAGTGCCAAGAACAAAGGCAATTCTGAGGCAGTCGCTCCAAACAAAAGTTTGAAAAACAAAACCTCTCAGCTATGAATGCTAGAGGTAAAATATGTTCACAATGCACAAGGACTGACCATGATTGAAATTCTTGTAAATTTAAAAGAAGTATCTGCAGATTTTGTAAGAAAATTGGGCACATTGAAAGAGCATGCTATTACGCTAAAAACACTGATAGAAAGAAAGCAAAATAAAAACAACTAGATGTTAAAAATGAAAACAGTTCCTATAAACAGCATAAATTCAAATGCCCATAATGATCCAAGTGAAGACAGAAGGAAAACTGGTAGCTATGGAACCGAACACAGGGAGGTGCACTGTCAGTAACGAGTTTAAAAAATTTCTGGCAAATTTTGAAAAAGAAAATTTAAAATACGATGTAGTATTTAAAACATATAACGGCAAAAAACTGATTACTAAAAACTGATAAATAATATTTAAAACATATAATGGTGAAAAACTGATATCTTTAAGATTTGTTACAGTTAGCATAAAATATAAGTATCAAAATAAAAACTTAGATTTCTATATTGCTAAAGAAATTCTTGAATAATATTTGGTCGCAAATAGCTTTCAGAGATAAATTTAGATTGGAGCTCAATTTCTGTCTCTCAAGAAAGTAGTTTGAATAAATTATTAGAACAATATAAAGAGATTTCAATGGAAAACTAGGGGAGATAAAAAATTACGAGGTTCAACTTGAATTACAACCAAATGTTTCACCAAAATTTTGTAAAGCTAGGCAAGTAGCATTTATGTTAAAAGGCCGGATAGATGATGAAACTGATTGCTTAGAAAAGGAGGCTATGATCGAAAGGGTTGAAACATCTAAATGGGCAACTCCGGTATTAGCAGTAGTTAAGCTGGATGACCTTATATGACTGTATACTGACTACTCGCTAACAGTAAACCTAAATAGTGTTATGCATCAACACTCTGCTGACCATTGAGAAAATATTTTCATGTTTGAGTGGGAGAAAGTATTTTTCAAAAATTGATTTTAAACATGTTTACTTACAAATGAAAGTACACCCAGAGACTCAATAATTGCTAACAATAAATACAGAAGGGATTATATTAGTGTAAGAGATTAATGTTCAGGCTAAATGCAGTGCCAGCAATCTGGCAATGTCACACTTACAGACTATTCCAAGGAATGGAAGAGTGTAAAGTCTTCATGGATGATGTGCAAATAACAGGGTCTGATGATGCACATTTAAATACTTAAAAATTTTCTTCGAAAAATGTAAAACTCATGGATTAAAATTAAGTTTGGAGAAAAGTAAATTTTTTCAAGATGAAGTACAATTTTTAGGTCACAAAATTGATGCTAATGTTTTATATAAAACCGATGAAAAAATATCAGTGATTGCTAGAGCCCCAAGACCAAGAAATGTCCAGGAAATTCAAAGTTTTTTGAGATTGGTTAATTTTTATGGGAAATTTTGCCCAAATTTATCAACAATCGCAAATCCCTTATACCAATTAACTAAGAAAAACTCAAAATGGGTTTGGATAAGGGATTGTCAAGAGACATTTCTAAACATTAAAAAAAAAGAAGTGTTCATCAAAAGTTTTGATGCATTTGCCCTTAATGTTGGGATTAGGTGCAGTACTTTCTAACGAACTTCCTGATGGACCCGAAAGGCCAATTGCATATGCTTCTCGAACACTAACTGAAATGGAGAACAAGTATTCTCAAAGAAGCATTGTCAGTCATCCAGGAAACTAAAGAAATTTTTCTCTACTTAAAAGGCAGGAAATGTACGTTTGTTATGGATCATAAGCCTCTTGTTGCAGTTTTTGGCTCAAAGAAAGGCATGCCAGTCTTGGCAGCAACAAGACTCTTTCACTATGCCTTGGCTTTACAGTCATTCCAATTCACCATTATTTACCATAAAACAAACAAGCATGGCAAGGCTGACTTTTTATCATGATTACCGAAGAACTCAAAGCAACTATCTATTCGGGATGATGTAACAACTTTTCAATTACAGCAGATTAAAAATCATCTAATCACTGCCAGAGATTCGGCTAAAGAAACTGAAGTTGTGCAGAACTCAGTCCTCTGCTACGAATACTCCAAAGCGGCAGTGAATTGAAAGGAAGGGAAATGGAGTACAGTCTCCAAGATGGCTGTATAATGTATGGTCAGCACGTCTGTAATTCAAAACGACACCGTGAGAATATTTTAAAAGAGTTGCATCATGGACACCTAGACAGTGAAAAGATGAAAGCAACTACTAGATCTTATGCAGTTTTGGAATGATATAGATAATGATATCGAAAATACTTCCAAAAACTCTCTTGAATATACAAAACATAAAATAGATCCTCCAAAGGTAAAGGTTCATCAATGGGAGTACCTGAGTACTCCAATGGAACGTATTCACATAGATTATGCTGGACCTATTTCTGAGTACATGTTTTTGATAATCGTCGATGCTCATTCAAAATGATTAGAAACCTATCCAATGAAATTAAGCCCGATTTTCAAAACAAGAGAATATTTACGGGACTTTCTTGCACGATTCAGATTACCAATACTGTTAGTGAGTGATAACGGGTCACAGTTCACTTCAAATGAGTTTAAGATATTCCCACAGAGTAACGGAATCAAAACACAAAACCACAGCACCACTGAAACTATCTAGTAATGGGCAGGCTGAATGATATGTGTTTAGAGTAAAACAATCTTTCAGGAATTAGTAGAACATTACGTAAAATTATCCGGGAAGTCCGAGACAAAAATTTACTACATTTTTAATGCAATAAAGGAAAGGCCCCAAACTTAACTACTCTACAGAGCGCTGAAATGATGATGCTGAAGAGCGATATTCGAACAAGAATTGATTTACTGAGACCAGATCTCAAAAAGAGGGTGGAAGACAGAGTTCAAAAAGGAATCTACAAGTTTGCAGATCGAGCATTTAGTGTTGGTGATAAAGTGACAGTACGAAATTATCACCAGGGCAACAGATGATGGAGATTTGGAATCATCCAAGGATGGGCAGCTACATTACACTATAAATGTAGATGATCAGCCATGGCGGCGACATGTCGACCAGATGCATGATGAAGGAACCTAACTGATGACCGCTGCATGCGTCCAGCCTTTGCAATTTCCAAAGAAGCTGATATGAGTGGAGTACCAAAACCATTCAAAAATAACAACCACTAGGTAGATGAGTCTCTGTTATCTTCAGAGCCCAAGGTTTTACCAGAAGTTCCATCTACCGGGCCTGCCGCTGATACAACCAGGTTACCAAAGAAATCAATTATGTCACAACCTCTGCGTCAGTCCACCAGAATTTGAAGGTCTTCAAATTCACTGAACTTGTGATAAAGGGTTAATTGTAATCAAACTCGGAGGTGGCGCTTGGCAAGCAATTGTGAATGAAAAATAGACTTGAAATGCCAGTCTCGGAGTTGTAAGCTTTTATGCACAGTGTGATGATGCGTTTTGTATATAAATAAAATATCATATGGATTAATACAGTGCCATGCTATAAATACATGATAAAGACACAACAAAAACAAAAAAAAATTTTAGCTAGGTTTATAATACAAAAATTATATATTTTTAATTATAATATGAAAAGACTATTTAACACTTAAGCCATTGTTCATATATCTTTACAGAAGTGTAATGTAAGAGTGTGTGGCAAATACCTTTACAGTATTAATTTTTAAAACAATTCTTATGGGTTCAAATTATGCTAAAATCCTTGGTACTTATATCTTAAATGTAACTACTTTAGTAGCCAAATTTCCAGAGTGCCAAACTCTCACGATCATGTGCATAACAACTCCACTTTTAGCAAGCAACATCAATATTTTCATAAGCATTCTTTTTGTTAGATTCCAAGTCCTAGTAGTTTTTATAAACAAATTATGACCTTTTCTTAGTGAACAGTGAACAGTTTCTTAGTGACCTTTTCTTAGTGAACTTTCTTAGTGTCCTGTCTTAGTGAACAGTGAAATCTCTCAAACAATCCATTAACTCCACAGTGGTAGTTCTAATTTAATATGGAATAGTTCGAATTCAGTAAACACCAAATATTTTGTTAAGTGCAAATATGTACGATTCAAATTGTCAGCCCTGATTGGGATGTGTATTATGTATTATGGGGATAGAAACTCCGAACCTAGCAATCAATAGGTAAAAAACCCTAGAGCTATGGTGTCTTTTTTATTTAAAAAATTACAGACACGCGCATCTTTTTCACACCTTTATGCGAGGATGTTTTAATCGTGAGGTCTTTCACATCTCTCGCTGGTTATAATTTTGGAAGCATAGCAATGCAATGATGTTACAGATATACATTATATATTCCCTTTCCCTTTGGAAGAAATTTCCTTGAGATGAGGGAAAATTTCTCTCTCAACTGCTCAACTCTCACATTCACAGGAGGTAATTTGCTTACCCATATTCCAAAGACAGTAAAGTTTAAAAAAGTAATCTAATGTCAGCACCCCAACACACAAAGTGATTAAGAGTCCTAATTCATGAATATTTTAGTGAAAATATTCATGAATTAGAACTCCTCAAAAGAATCATTTGTACTGATGTAATACACATGAAATCACAAAATTTATCCAGCTTAGTCAAAAAAACTTCACTTCAGCTACACATGAAACTGCAGCACACTTCGCTCAACATTTTAGGTCACCAATTATAACAATGTTTTGGCATCATTATACTCCAGACTCGTCAGAAAGTCATCAAAAACTTCAGAACTTCAGCAAAACAATTCAGAAACAACTTTATCTAACATTTAAAAAGGTAAAAATGCATCTCACAACAACCCAAATATTTAAAATGAATATAATCATCAGCTGACATCAAACATCAACTACAAATAGATGAAAAGAGAGTCTCTCGGTGAAAAAGTTTTAAGTTTTTGTTTTCACGCTATGACGAGCACGTACTATTACATAGTAAAAATTAATGTTGCCACTCACTACAATGAGAATCTTCTGCCATAGATATATAGAGGACAAATTTCTACAGCTCCCTTATGACTGAAAAGATAAATATCTAATATAAAAAGGTACTGAGAAACTGAGAGAAAATATCTGAAATGCTACTACAGTAAATTCCAAAACAGAAACATTGTTTACTTATTCAAAAAATGAAATGAAAGAAAGAAAGCTTCAAAAAACATAGTCTCTCAAAATCTGAATTACAAATTTATTCATAATTCACTTAAATTTCAAACTAGAACTCACTTTCTTTTCAAATGTATCACCCCAACACATGGCAGTAATTTCTTCATCTTTGTTTTGAGCAGTTACAGAGTTTAAATTAGAAAAAGACTGTTTGAAAATTTCAACACCTATAAAAAAAAGAACATTTTTGGACTGTTTAATATTTGTAATAAACTTATATCTAAAATTCAAAAAAAAAAAAATAAATAAATAAATAAATAAAAATAAAAAGACTAAGGGGGCATTTTTAAAAATTAGATTACTGTAATTTAAGAACACATAATGCGTATAAGCTATGGTTGTGCCTTTTTCTCTTTTATGCAAAAGGCAGCCTACGAAAAATGCAAACTCATGGGTCAGTGTGTCCAATTAAAAAAAAAAAAAAATACATATTCCATAATATTACACTAGAAATTAACAGCAATATTAAACATTACAAATTTATGCAGTCATGTTCCTTAAAAATACTAAATTTACTTGCATGTTTTCTCTCCTAATATCCCCCCTTGATAGTTATCAGCAGTTTATTCATCTTCTACACTGACTACCAATAAGTATTTGGACACCTGTGATCGAAAAGAAAAACTAACTTTTCTTCAAAATCAATACTTGGTACAACCTACACGAGAGGTAATTACAGCGTGGACCCTCCGGGACATACTTTCCACAAGTCTTTGTATGACAGCTAGTGGTATTTTCTTCCACTCGGCTTGGAGAAGACATAGAAGTTCCTTCATCGATTTTGCACGGGTAGTGCACCCCTGAATTCGGCGATGCAACTCGTCTCAGAGGTTCTCGATAGGGTTCAGGTCTGGACTCTGCGCAGGCCAGTCCATTCGATGAACTCCATTGGCACCATATCAAGCCTTGGTTAACGTCGAAACATGACAACTGGCATTGTCGTCCTGAAAGTAACAGGGGTCCAACCCGTAAAACTGCCACAACGTAGGATCCAAACGTAGGATTGTCATCCAAAACAGTGCAGTAGGCATCGGAGTTGAGCGTACCATGAATGGGGACCAAAGGTCCCAGCCCATACCAGGAGAAACAGCCCATACCAGGAGAAACACCCCCAGACCATAATTCCACCTCCGCCGAACTTGACTGTTGGCACAATGCATTCTGGCAGGAGACGTTCTCCAGGTAGACGCCAGACCCAGACCCTGCCATCCAAATGGTAAAGGGTGAACCTTGACTCGTCACTCCAAAGAACCTGTTTCCACTGATCTACGGTCCAATTTCAATGTGCTTTGCACCACATTAACCGAGCAGCGCGGTTGGACTTTGTGATCAAAGGCTTATGGGCAGCAGCACGACCATGAAAACCAAGCAGATGTGCTTCCTTACGGATGGTATTCATTGAAACAATACTCCCGGATGCCTGTTGAAACTCTTCGCGGATGAGGGCCATCGGTTGGGTGCGCTTCTTCCGAATTTCTCTGGACAGTACTCGTCGGTCTCTATCTCCCAGTTTTGTTGGTCTGCCGACTCGGGACACATTCCGACAATCACCGCTGACCTTCCACTTCTTAATCACATAGGCCACTGTCGATTTTGGGGTACTTCAGATCGCTAGATATGTCCTTTAAGGATCGGCCACATTTATGATACCCGATACTTATACCTTTCTCGAAATCAGAGAGCTTCGAACTGCGAGGCATCTTGCATGCGACTAAAGCCAATGCTGTTTCCTACACGATTTATACCGGCGGAGTCCGTGACGTACCTTAGGACCACAGATATCGTCATTTGCATAGGTGTTCAAATACTTATTGGTAGTCAGTGTATATCCAAAAAGGAAATTACCATCTGAATTGCTCGAAAACCTATGATTAATTTTTCTGATAGGGATTTTACACTCTTCGACTGCAAGATAGTATTTTGTAGGAACTTAATAATGCCCTGATCTTTAAAAATTTCAAAGATTATGAAATATCCCTTTTTAATGTTTCTATATTCTATATAATTTAACTGTAGCTTATTTTAAATTCGGGATTTTCAGGAATTTTTGAGTTTGGAATAGAACGGAAATTTTCTTTAGCTATGCTAGGGATTTTTTTCTTTTCTTTGCCTTTTTTGAAATTTTGTTAAATTTCCTTTGGTATTTACAGCAGCCTCAGTAGAAGCATACATTGTCATGTTCACAGAAAATACATTTTAGTTTTGATTCGGGCTTTAGGTTGGTTGCATTGGAAGCTTCTGTGATTTTGACCACATTTGCAACACCGTTGCTCATTAAAACTCTTATGCTGGTTGTGTCGAAACCGCTGGCATTTAAAGCACTGGGTCGGATGTTTTCTTATTCAATGGTTCAATGCGCAAGTGAAAGATTTTATTCATGTTGCGAATGGCCTCTCCTTCTTTAGTTTAGGAGAGTTCAATGAAATAAATTGGTAGCTTGGTTATGGAGTCCAGTTTTAATTACAGGGAGATTTTTGTCAGGTTTCAGAATATCATGTCTTGTGAGACTGATTTTAGTAAATTTTTCATAACTGTTTTGATAGCTTTTTCGCTGTCTAGATGGTATGTGAGGAAGTTAAATTAATTCTCCTCCAGGAAATCTACTCTATTGCATTAATCTTCAGGGAGAGTGCAGAATTGCCCACTGCTTGACACACTTTAAAATCAGTATCCATGTACACATCGACCTATTTTCACTTATAAAAAATATCCCAGAATTACACAAATTCGGCACTGCACACTCCCTCGACTTTGTCCATGTACATATAGATCTATTTTCACTTAAAAAGCAAAAGAAAATGACAAAAATCCAATTCTTCTTACGCTTGTAAAAAACGCCAAACAAAACGCACGATTCATTACGGTAATCTTCTATTACTATGGTGTAAAGAAATATGATTCTATTCCTCATCTGGACTTCATATTTGTTTTTCCATATTCCACTTAAAAGTTTTATCTAGTGATAAAGAAATATGATTCTATTCCTCATCTGGACTTCATATTTGTTTTTCCATATTCCACTTAAAAGTTTTATCTAGTGATAACCAGATGACGTGTTTTTCCAAAATAACAATGGAAGGGATCTTATAATCAGTTTGATAAGTAGAACAGTTTCGTTCTTCCCTTTCTTGATCAATATTTAAATTTTGAAAAAGTGGAATGTGAATATTTATGGACTCCTTAAAAGTTTACAAGTGTAATAAAAGATATCGAAATGTTTTAAATAATAGCTCCTGAAAGTGTTTTATACATCCATGGTAGTTACACGTTTTTTTTTTTCAGAATAATTAAAATTAGCGTACAATTTATTTACTTCTTATATCATAACAGAATATAACTATACGTTCTGAACAAACAGCTTCTAGGCTGCAATGCCCAATCCCTAAATTAATACTGTTTTTAAAATATACAATAAAAAAGCATTAAATATTTTGATAAATCTTTGCTTTATAGAAAGGTAACCCACAAAAACACGGAAATTAAGAATTTAGTTATATAAGCTTGTAGAAAACTTGAACACTCTACAGTCTATAATGTACATACACTATGGACAAGAGGAAAACAAATCTTTTACGAAACGAACTTCAGATGAGGTACACGTGAAAATTTGCTGTCCCTATTCTTTCGTATGCCGGAATGCGATAGTAAACGGATATAGTCACATAAAGCTTTTCACAAAACTTGCATACTTTACATAATACAAATAAATATACTATAGCCAAAAAAGAAAACAAACCTTTCAGAAAACCAACTTCAGATCCGACGTACACGTGAAAATCCCCATCTGCCATTCTTACGAATGCTGGAATCCGACAGCAAACGACTAGCTTTCCGAATTAAACGCAAGTCGTTCTTCCAAAGAATCTGTATTCCCCTATAGATTCTTTGGTTCTTCTTTCACAATAGGAAGAAATTGGTGACTATAATGACCGACAGATGGAGCTTTAAATTCGTTTGCAGCATGAAATAGACCTGAACTCAGACTTGTTAACACTTTGTTAATTGTTACCGTCCAATTAGCTTATTATCAAGCATGAGGAAAATTTTTGAACGCATACTTCAAAATAGATTGATTAAACATCTAGAAGATAAGCAAATAATTATGAAAGAAAAACATGGTTTCAGGCCAGACAATAGCACCCAGCATCAACTTCTAAATATTACAGAATTTATAGCAGAAGCATTTTCTAAAAAATCAGCTGTTGCAGGTTGCTTTCTGGATTTAGAAAAGGCGTTCGATAAGGTGTGGCATGAGGGTTTACTCTTTAAGCTACACCTTGCTCGACTACCCATTAATTTTATCAAGCTTACACGCAGCTACTTGAAAAATAGAACTTTTCAGATTAAAATCAGCCATACTCTTTCATCCCGGAGAAGAATTAAAAGTGGAGTGCCTCAAGGCAGTGCACTGGCACCTTACTACTTTGCAATATTCATTAATGACATGCCACATCCCTTAAATGCCAATATTTTCTTATATGCAGATGACACTGCAATTTTAACCAAGTCTCTACAGCCACAACTTGCTATTAGCAAACTGGAAACCTCTGTTAATATAATAGCCCTATTTGGAAGCTTAAAATAAATCCCACCAAAAGTCATATCTTGCTTTTTAGAAGGTACAAGAAATACACTCCTGTTGAAATCAACATAAAGATTAATGATCAACCCATCACTGTTTTTACTTCCACTAAATATCTTGGAATTCATCTGGACTCCCAACTTCTGTTCAAGGAACAAACAGAAAATGCTCTAAGAAAAGCCATAGCTGCTAAAATTGCACTTAAGCCACTCATAGGAAGAAATGCAAACTTGCATTTTCATCTTAAGAAAAGAATTTACGTTTCACTAATTCGGCAAATTCTGCTTTATGCAATACCCATTTGGGCAACTGTTTGCAAGACACATAGAAAAAAGTTACAAATTTTTCAAAATAAGATACTTAGAGAAATAATCAATGCACCCTGGTTCATAAGAAATTTGCAAATCCACCAAGAGCTCAAAGTAAAACCAATAACTGACCAAATTCTTTCTACCAGCCACAATTTCTATACAAGAATTGAAAATTCTAAATATCAACATATTAAAGATCTCATCAACTATGATCCTAGATTAGAAATTGCAGCAAAAAGGCCACGCTCAATCTTCCATAATAGCAAATGGTGATAATTTCAGTGAATGTTTTGTAA
>KK112544.1:474375-513012 GCA_000611955.2 Stegodyphus mimosarum | reverse complement strand
TATTATCCACTATACTGTGGGGGTGTCACTGTTACCAACAGCTCATTGTTGCCTGCTTTTATACATAAAGGCAAGTTACATATTTACATAATTCTTTATACAGCTGGAACATGTCAACAGTAGGTATTACTTACAATGTCTATACACTGGTTATCATAAATTAAGGAAAAATCACGATTACTGAAAAAGTTACGTGTAGAATTTTATGAAACTTACAATATACAACACATAGTAAGGTATCAAATAACAAAAAGAAATTACCAGACAGTTATGGTAGTATAGAAATTAGCACATGATAAAATGAACAAATCGAAGGATATACTGCCAATATAAAATTTAACAGCTTAAACAGAATTTAATGTAATAATTGAAATAAAAATTTTTAAGTTGTTGTTTCAAATCATTCCAAAATACAGGATCAAAATGTATAATCTCTGTGTGAATATGATTTGGATATTTGTAATAAAAAGTAAACTGGCATTCTGTTAAATTGCTTATTGCTAATTGTCCTTGAATCTGATAAAAGTATGCGTGAGTTGTTTTAAGTTTCCAAATTCCATCCACATTGTGTAAACAAAAATTCGGTCTTTTGGCAAGCTGATTCAGCTCAACATTTTCAGGATTGTAACAACATTTTATTTCTACGAGCTGAACATTTTCTTTGTTAAAAAGTAAGCCATCAGATGATGCACACAAAAATGGAATACGTGGGTTGGTAACAACTCCAACTTTCTCAAAATATAGGATTCATTTTGGCTCCTAATAAAATTTCTGATAACACTTTCATGCCTGGAGCCAAATGAGACTGCCGGCAATTTGCTCAGGTCTTTTTCATGATTCCTATATATATTTGCTGCCAGTGTATCAAAGTCCGCCATCCTGTGAGCAGTACTGTGAAAGGCAGAAGATGTTAGTCTTATCTGGCGATGCTTCTTCCAAAAATTGCTCTTGCTCTGTTCTGTAGTTTGTAGCTCTATCTCCCATGCTTCCTCTAGGCTAATTTTTATGTTTTGATGGAAGTAATGCACCTCTTCTATATTTAAGAAGTCGGGCATTTCAATATTTAGCTTGGTATATACCAATGCTGGCAGAGGAATTGTTCCGACTTTAAATAGATGGTCTGTACATTCCAATACAGAGAATATTGGGAAATTACAGTTTTCTCCAAAAAGTGCTGAATAGTTAACAGAATTGGCGGTTGAATAATTAGAAGCATGTGTCTTAAATAGATCTGAACTCTTTTTTGGTGATAGGAGTTTCGGCCTTGGTTGATGCCATTTTTGTAACTGTTCAGTTGGGGCTTCATATAATTTTTTTGACTGTAATCAACCAATGCACAAAGCATTGCAAAAACATGTTTGCAACTTGCAGGATTAGATCTGCCAGGGCACTCACAAATAGCAGTCTGAATCTGTAATAAAAAATATTAAAACTAATGAAATTCTGAGACCAATTATGCAAGGTTATTATAAATGATTCAATAAGTTTCAAAGTCCAATAATTTTTAAGTTATGAGTCATACACACATTCATATAACAATAGAAAATGTCTTAAATATTTAATTTACATAAAGAAACATTCTTGTGTTCAACTCATGCAGCCAATAAGTGTTAATTTATCAAAATGTTGAAGTATTTTGTGTTTTGGAACTATACAACATTTATATTTTTGTTACTATGCAAAATTATTTTAAAGCACTACAATGCAACAGTATATTCCGACAAGCCACCAGAATATGAGATGGTATTGACAGTTTAAGAATAATACTTGCCTATGTAAAGGTAACAACTTTTAGATGGCCAAGCATTTATAAAGAAACAGTGTAGAAAAAGTGACAATACATGCTGGGAGGATTGAGACACTCATTTCTATGTACATCATAAAACCAGAACACACATTGAACATTTATAGTTTTATCAGTAAAATTTGAAAGCTTTCTATTTGATTTCATATAATATTAATTAACTTTATTTTTTAAATTATTTCCAGTACTTTTTGAAATCTCATGAATCATTTGCAATTATAATTCTGTATACTGCAAGAGGAAATATATAAAATAATGTTGATGTATGTTGTTGGTCTACACTGAAAAAAAAATATAATTACTATTATAATTTTAAGCCACAATTTTATCAGCCTGACAAGCACAACAAGATGGTTTTCAAAAATGGTAGACTCAAATGTCTGGAACATTATAAATACAGTTGCCCTAAAATTATGTGACAGTATTGATATTAATATTATACACAGTTCAAAATTAATACATAATTTTGTATCCCTTGAAATCTAATTGTTCATAACTGAATCTTAATCTATAGATAGCATAAACTTCAGATTAACATGTATTTTTTATATTACAGTATAAATGTCAAAAAGAAAACTGTATGGATTTGCACAACTGAGTTTGCCGTAATTAATAATTTTTTGGTCATAGATATTTCTTTATTTTACAGTAGAACGCGATAAAAAAGAGTACATTTATGCGTATTGATTAAGACTTGATTATAAGCGCCACATTATTAAAACACAACGTGATGAAATTAATAAAAATTTAGTGGTATAGCATGTTCTATGGCACTGTAATTAATAAGAGAAAATTGGCTTGGTGTTAATATTTTTGCAAATAAGCGGATCTTGCATGAATTCAACTACTTCAATAATTTAGAACAAGTATTCATGAACTATTAACAAATATTTACAGTTTGGAAAACATTATTCAAGGTCTCGGGAATATTTTTCAATATTGATATACACTTAATATTCCTAATAAATTCAAAGCTGAGTATTGTGCATAAAAGAAAATTGATGAATCTTACCTCATTTTCTGCAGAAATTTCCACAGACGTTTTATAATTAGTTGTTTTCTTCATTTCTGCCTTAACATAGCTTGCTACAAGTACCTTACTATCTGGCATTACTTTAAAACAAATGTTATTCACGTGTTTTTCCTTGAACAAGAGAAGACCCTTTTTATTAACATCAAGAAAAGAGAAATCACTTCCAAGAGTACTTTTTAATTTTTCACAATAGCTGTATATTTCTAAATTAGAAAAATCAATTAATTTTAGCGGTATATCGGTTATAGACTCCATAGTAAACTGCGGACGTGCGGAGATTGTTACTCTTAAATCACGTGACCACTTTTCCTCTCTTCTTCTCTTGCGGAATGTATCTCATTAATTTATTTACTAGTAATATGATTATTTTTATAAAGGTGGGGCAAAAAAATATCTTCAAATTAATCATTCATAAAAAGTACAGCCAGCTTTTCAGCATGAAAGCTGTAAATTAATTTTATAATTTAAGGAATAAAATATAATCATCAGTGAACATAATAATATCCGACGAACTTAAAAATTTGTACTTCAGTAGCAACTTCTTATCAAAGCTGTATGTAAAAGCTTACATACAGCTTTGCTTCTTATCACGTAAATGTTTACATTTGGAACGGCACAGATGCAACAGCAGCGCCATCTAGTGATCGTGACATTTTTGGACCCGTTTTTCTAATAGGCAGTTTCACCTCTTTCATTATACTTCGTGCTTCGGTAGTGATCAAGGTTTCTAAAATATCCTAATTACTGATCTTGGTAGTGATAAACAAAATCATCGCCAAACTAGTACAACCCTCATATTGAGGTTTACAGAATTATGCGACGACAAACGCTGAGAGTTTACGGAAATTAGCGGGTCTCACGTGACTGATGGCAACACTAAGAGGTTACCGTAATTTGCGCCAAAATTGAAATTTGAAGCCAAATGTAATTCTCGTAAGTAAGCAAGCAAGCAGTAGAATCCATTACTTCAGTGCTCCGCAACCGGGGTGCCATGAGTAGGATATAGGTGTGCCGCAATCAAATACATGTATTTGACATTTTGCAATTTTTTATCATGTATTTAATACACAATGACAATTTTTTTCCTTAATAATGTCTATTTTAAATGTTTTTATATATTTCACTGTTGTGGGGTTGTGTGTGTGATTGTAAGTGCGTCAGCATTTGAATTTTTTCGGCACTTCCTTGATAACTCGGAACTCAAAAATATATAACTTTTTTTAAACATAAATTTAAACGAAATATATTGGTTTCAGACCGTTTTAATTAAAAATAATAGCTCTAAAACTGTTTTTTTAAAAATTTGAAATAAACCAATCAAATTGAAGAATTTTTGTTTTTTAATTTTTTAAAAAAAAATTTCGATTATTATGATAATTATTATGATTGCATGTAAATAAATATGTTATGGTTTTATAATTGTATATTTTTCAAATTAAAAACAAAAATTTATTGTAAATTTTGTTTATAAATCAATACATATATACATTAGCTTTTGGTGTGCCACGAAATTCCAGAAAGATTTTTTGTGCGTCGCAGGTGAGAAAAGGTTGCGGAGCACTGCATTACTTTATACTTTGTTGCTTTAAATATAATATTTTTCCACAGTTTAATTTTTTTTTTGCTTTATTATTAGGATATTTTTCATTCTTTCCCTTTTTTTTCTTCTTGTTCTTATTAGATTAAATTTATATGTTTTGTTTTTGCAAATGTAAACTTTATTGTCGCAAATTAATGTTTCCGCAATTTTAAATCCGTAGAAGAAAATTTATTTTTTCATTTCTTTTCATTTTTATTTTGCAAAAGTTTTATTTCCAAATTTATTCCTTTTCATATTTTTACTTTAAAAACTTTTTTACGTTTAACTTTTTTTTCTTTTTTTGACAAAAGTAATATTTATTTTTACAAGTTTAATTTTTTTTCCTTGCTGCTTTTTTATTTTAAAGAAGTTGTTACTACATTTTTCATTTTTGTTTTATCCCTTTTTTTTTCTTCCCGTTCTTACTAAATTAAATTTATACGTTTTGCTTTTGCTGACATAAATTTTACTGTCGCAAATTATTGCTTCCACAATTTTATATCCGTAGAAGAAAATTTATTTTTACATTTCTTTTCACTTTTTTATTTTGCAAAAGTTTTTTTCTCATATTTAATCCTTTTCATATTTTTACTTTAAAAACTTTTTCACGTTTAACGTTTTTGGTTTTTACAAAAGTAATATTTATTTTTACAAGTTTTAATTTTTTTTCCTTGTTGCTTTTTATTTTAAAGAAGTTGTTACTACATTTTTCATTTTGTTTTCAAAAAAGTAATATTTATTTTCATAATTTTTTCCATTCTCAGTTTTTACAAATGCAGTTTTCCCCCTTATGTATTTTACTTCCAAAAGTAAATTAAAGCTTTTTCTTTTCACATTTTTTTTCTTTTTTCGTTTTTATAAATGTAAACATTTTTATTCTTTAAAATTTTTTCTTGTTATGATTTTATTTTACTTTTAACTTCTTTCCCTTGGTTTAAACACTTATTGATGTTACATCTCCATTTCCTTCTGGAGGTCTTTATGGATAACATTTTCTGGAACTTTAAACAGTATTCTTTTATGCAGTTTAATTGAATATTCCATTTCTTACTTTTCATACTACTGAATAGGAGATACTCAGAACTTTTCCTTCTAATCTATTTTACTAATTAATAATGACTGTACTAACTTTATGAAATACTACGCAAAACATTACGAATTCTCTTTTACACGTCTTACTTTTGTTCAAAGGATTCGCCAAACTGTGTCTGACAACTCTAAATTTAACGCTTTGCATTTGCACATTTTTTTCCTCAGATTAAAGTTTTATCCTGATTTTAAAATATATTCATGTTGCATTTCTGATTCCTTTTCCCTAAAACAAATACAGACTTACACACTTTCTTTACTGTACAGACACTGTACTGTTACAGAAAGTTTCTTTACTGGAAGATCTACTGACTTTGAAGAAATCCTATAAGGAGTAATAAATTTTTCACGTCATAAAGTTCGTTCAAACCAATACATGAGTCATTTCTACCCAGTTTAGTTCAGTTACATACCAAAAGTATTTCATTTCTTATTATTTTACTCTACAGACATTTACATGAATATACTCAGGACACTCCTTTTTTATTCAGCAGAAGGATTCCTTTATATTACTAACCCATGTTAAGGTTTTTAAACACTTTACAGAAATATCTTAAATTGTATTGTACACATCCTACCTAAAAACACTAAGCATTTTCTAAACCTTGATTTTTTTATTGTGAAAACATCGCTTGAATCCTTAACATGATGTCACCCATCTACCACAGAACCTCATAAATGCTACTATATTCGAATTTACCACAGCCTTGACTTTCTTAGCAAGATACACGATACAGTATTATTTTTAGCTATAATTACACATAGATTAATATTCAGCCACGGGAATGAAACTTTTTCGCCTTTTTATCCAATTTGGAATACAAAAATTTCTTAAGATGGAATATTTTTTTTCAACCAGTAAATATGATTATTATTTTTGCTGAGTCTCATAGCCTCTTAAGGTATTCATTGTAACTTAACTAAAAGATACCCATATTTCACACTCATGACAATAATTTATTTAGCACCGAACTGTTACAGCATTTTGAGAACGAAATTTAATTTATCATACCTGGCATATAAACTCCTACGTAGTTGCGCTACATTACACGAAATATTGAGTAAAGTTCCAAATACTGATCCACCATAGTAATTAAAAGATTTAAAACAGTCATTTTAAGACAGAAATTTAAAATTGTCATTATTTTTTAACACTGAGCTCTTGCAGCTCTTTGAGAACATTTAACTTCTCACGGATAGCAAATAAAATTATGCATAAGCATCATACATAACAAATAATATTCCAACTTAACTTAAAAGTTTTAGCACATTCTAAGTTAGGTACGCATTTCAAAATTGACATTGGTTAATAGTGAACTCTTACAGCTTTTTTGACATTTAACTTCTCATGGATAGCAAATAAAACTTCTCACAAATATCGTACATAATAGGCAATAGTGACAGAAACGTCATATAATGATTTACTATAAACATCAACTTTAAAAATTTTAACGCAGTTTAGTTTGATTTAACATAAGGACCACACTCTCAAAAAGCGTTATTTTAATTAAACATTATAGCCACACAATTCTGTGCACATATATAACATTTTGTTTACCATGAGCATCACACATATTAATTAAATAAAATACATTTTACAAAGTACGAAGCACATTTCTCGTTTAACCAGCTGTATTTTTAAGAAAAAAGGATGAAGAAAAGATACAGTGCTGAGAACAGTTTGCTGTTAGTGTTCCTCATTTCCCCACGCAATGATCAAAATATATATGTACTTTAAAATCAATTAAAAAGTATTCAAATGCAAGCATTCAAACAGGAATGATTCACAAATTAGATAAAAGATGGGTATACAATGAAAAATACAGAAAAGCATGTAAAGACCAAGGGGAAAAAATGCATTCGCGGAGAACTTTCTATGGTAAACTTTCTCTATTTTAGCATATGGGGTGCATTTTTTCGTTTTAGATTAAACAAGTCAAGGCAATTCCTGTATAACTACGGATTTTGTTAACACTAGTTGGTAATGTAAATTATTAGAACAGTCCCAGACATATAAAAGAGATATGCCATATCCGTAGAGAAAACTTTTTTCCAAGCCAAACCGTAATAGTGAAATATAAAATGGAATAAGAAAATGTCAGATTTCCTACAAAATTGATACCTGAGTACGCAAAACATGAATAAGAAATGAACATTTTTTCTGAAAATGTTCCGAACGTCATAAGTCAGGAATTAACTAGTTTCATAAACAGGGCATGGAAAATAATGAAGTATTTTCAGTTTTATTTTGTCTGTAGTATATTTAATTATACTAAAATCTTCCGTTTTGTTGGTTGTGTTCTACATTTAGGCACAAGTTGGTTAATCAGAGTGATTTTTGTGTTTTAAAGCTTTAGATTCAGAAATATTACAACTTGAGAAATAATACATGTGAAAAGCAAAAAGATTAGAACGAAGAGAGAATATACCATAAGCAGGCGAACGTGTTAAATAATTTTTTCGCAGATTTTCACGAATTCATAGATTGGTATCAAAATTATAATGCCCTGTATATGAACTATGATTGTTTTCAAATACATTACTATCACTGTTTTCCATTTACATAGACTTTAAAAAATCATTTCATGTTAATTTACTGTTTTTCCTGAGATTTATCCACGTGTCTACTTAATTTTTGCATTTTTTGTTTACAATTATAATACCGAAAGAACCTAAGAGAAAATTTTTTCTTCAAAATAATCCATATTTTCCCCAAACGCTATTTCTTTAATATCTTTGAAGTAACCCATTAAATGCTCAGTCTGCCGTTGGGCTTCCCAGTGTCTGAGGGAAGTCATGAAGTTCGAGAATTTAAGTAACATTTTATCAGTATGCAGAATTTTTAATGCGTTTTAGATGAAAATTAACCGAATTTAGTCGTTCATTACTATTTTTTCTACTTCTCATACCATTACATTTCCAATGAAATTTGATTCATTGTCAGATAGTGGAACGTTTGTTATTTTTTCGTGTCTCACATATGCTCATTACATATAATTTAACAAAATTACAAACAAATTAGAAGTAAAGTGAATATTTCCTGAAATACTGTACATTTCATTTCGGAAAATTTACACAAGTATCTTCATTTTGAATCCTTCTTTTCCTGCATCCCAAGTAAATTTTAAGCATAAAATTTTCAGTTTTGACGAAAGTTATTTGCGAATAACTGGGATGTTATCATGTTTTCATAAACTGTTTTTGAGAAGTACCTTATCTATAACCATTTGAACACTTTTGAATATTACCATTTTGCACATTACTGCCACTGCAAATCATTTAATTTTCAAATACTTTCCAGTTTATCTTTTACGACGCCTTGTAAAGACTTGGGAACAAATTTTTACTAAATACTTATATTGTTTCATTTAATAATTTTTTTACACTTTGGAAGATTTAACTTCAACAACACTACCACGCTGAACCAGAAATTAAGAAAAGAAATGGAATTTTTATTTATCTTAGTATACTATAGGGATAGATTAATTCTTTTCTGACGCTGATGTATTCGCATGTAGATAACGGAGACTTTTAACCCAGCTCATACAGACATTGAATATTTTGTCTAAGTCACCACGATCACTGACTTGCATTGTCATAGTTTTTCTTGTGACGTCTATTTCTTTCTTAAAAAGAAGTTTATACACTATTTTCTTTAGAAACATGTCTAAAAAATATCACATCTTCATAAGAAATATCAACCCTTTGACTTAAATTTCTACGAAAATAAGAACCCTTGTTTTAAAACGTGCTTCTCTCTGACTCAAAGTTTCTTCTTTATCATATTCGAAATAAACATTTAAACGTACATACCTAATAGATTGTATTGATGAACCAGGGTTAACTTATTGTATTGCGTATCAAGTGAATATGTGAAGAAAGTCATGTTTCTCCCCTAAATGCTCATTTTTCAAGTCGAATTTTACTAACGCACACATGTATTTATTGTATTTTTAATAAAATCTTAAAGGCTGAAATGAGTGTTTCATTACCAAATTTGTACTTTCCGACTTCAGTCTACTGAAACGAAAACATTCATAACTTATTACGAAGAAAAAATTTGTACATGTTAATTACTTTTTAATTAATTTTCAAACCTCTTGATTATCTTTGAAAATTTGTTTCCTAGCCTAGCGCTAATATATTGATAATTTTAGCTTTTTCAATGCATTTCGTATGTGACAAAAACTAAATTTCGAAACTTTTACTTACTTAACGCCTTGTATTGCATTGCTGACCAGAGGACATGCTTTTCATTTTTATTACATATCATGCGAATATTTTAAAAAAGGTATGTTTTTGTCCTTCTGTTAGCACAGTTTTAAACACAGTTTCCACTATTACAGAGATTTCTTTAGTAAAAACTTAAAGTTTAAACTGAACGTTTCAGTACTAATTTTGAAAATTCTGGACATATCCTACTCAAGGGTTCATAACTGAATGGTAAAATAATTTATATATGTACTTTGCTGCACTCTCGGTTAATTTTTAATTCGTTGTTCATCTATAATGCTTGTTTTCAAATGGAGGATCGAAATGATTATTAACTTTTTGCTTTTCCAAAGAATTTCGTAGACACGTATGTTTAGTACAGAAAATTTTCTTAACTTACTGATATTATTACCAAAATATCTACATATTTGTTTCTTTACAAACATGTACATGAATACCCACGTTTAATTATTTAATGTATATTTTTCTATATCAGAAGTAAAATTTGGAACGAAAAATTTTAAATAATGTCATGTTCCACAAAATTTATGTATTTGTGGTATCGTTGCCTTTTTGTAAACTTTTGAGAGTATGCTCTCGGTAGTCAGATTTTCGAAACTGTTTTCTCTTTGCTATTGGGAACTATTTTATCTTTTGGTGTTGGTATATGCCAATAAATTCTCGATACTTTTTTGGTTTATTTCCAGCCTATTAGTTATTTAAATACTTCAAAATATATTTGTAGATCGTTTATGTTGATACTTGGATATTTTTGTAAATTGTGTTTACTTTATTCACGCGAATGAAACTGATATTTTCTTATTCAGAGTTTTAATCAATTATGACAGAATGGCGGATTTGTTCTCATTATTCAACATACATATGAACTTTAGTATTTCAAATCTTTCACGTAATCGTAATTTTTCCTATCAGTAAGAAGACGAAAGGAATAAATGCAGCATATGTAGGCATAAGGTAAAAATTTGGAAGTAAAAGAAATTCTTCAGATTTAAGAAATTAAGTAGACTGTGAAAATATTCTTCCTATTAAGTTTATTTTTGAAATGACATAGCATATTAAACGTAAATTTACTAAAAAAGTGGTCTAGTGAACATCAAGTACTCTTCAAAATCTGGAAGGTAATTGTACAAAATTGATTATAAGGCAGCTTTCCATAAAAAGTGGCTCCAGTGTAGGAAGCATGCCAGCAGTCTCCTGAAACTTTAACTGGGCATTTGAGCTTCGCTCTTACGTAGAATTTACAATTCTACTAAAAATATTTGTAAGAGCGAGGGTCAGATGCTCACTTAAAATTTCAAGAGACAGCTGGTATGTTTCCTCCGCTGGAACCACTTTTTATGGAAACCTGCCTTATAATCAATTTTGTACAATTACCTTCCTTTCAAACATATATCATAAGGATCTTTGACAAGAATTATGGAGAAAGTATCAGCGGTGTTTGGCGATGCTTTGGCGAAGATTTTCGCCTGTTGAGATTGTTGAGGTTATGCTATTATTTCTGGGACATTAATCATTCATTATGTGAAGATCTTGAGATTCCAGGTACCATACAGCCTCTCTTGACAACTAGAAGCCCTTTGGAGGGGATTAATATCGAAGTAAGGCTAGACTTAGTGGAAACCATCCATGGAAAGAGAGATGTTGCACCAAGCGTTTGGAAAAATCTCGCTTTGGAAACCATTGCGACTAGATATCTACCTATTCATTGGCTTCACATTTTTACTGATGGTTCTCAGTTGACTTTCATTTTAAGGTTGGGGCTGGTGTGTTTTCGAATCTTTTTTCTTTCTACGCCTCTGCAGGATACATTGGTACCTCCTTTGATGGCAAAATAGTAGCCATCTGTATAGCCCTACAGCAATTAATAGCTATTCATTAAAAGTTTGCAAAGGCAGTCATTTTTTCTGATTCTCAAGCAGCCATTCAATCAATTAGCTCTGTTGAACACCCATTAACACGTGAAATTTTCCAATGCCAAGAATTCCTGAGAACTCTCACTTTAAAGGAGAAACAAATCGTCCTCCAGTGGGTGCCCGGCCATTGTGGTCTTTGGGGCAATGAACAAACGGACTTACTTGCAAAACGAGGTCCAGCATACTACATCATCCAAATACAGCCTTTTCTTATTGGAGGATTAATCTGTTTTTAAAAAGTTTATTTACATCTAATACCTTACGAGATCTTTAGACTCGTACAGCATTGAAAAGTTGGAGAATGATAAGTCCTTCTCTGATTCCCGATAATCCAAGGCATACTGCAGTTGCAGCTTTCCGTTTGTCTACAGGGCATGATTTCCTTGCCGCTTACCTGCACCGCATAGGCATTTCAAGCGATCCTATTTGCCCACTTTTCAATTCTGAAGAAGAAATGGACAGGAACCACCTGCTTCGATGTGGGGCTCTTCGTGGTCTTACAGAAGAGTCGAAATACTGGGAGGCAAGAGCGCTCCTTAGGTAATGACTTCGGTCTCTTTGTTCTATTGTTTGTAATCCTTTGTTTGTAAGATTTAAGTTCTTTGTAACTTTTTGCCTAGCCATTTGAAATAATAATAAAAAAATGATTCATTATGTTGTAAGAATGCGCATATTTTTATATGATCTTTAGATGGAATTTTCTTTCTCTTTTTAAACATCTAGGAATTTTTAAATATATTAAAATCTTAAAAAGCTTTACATTTATGTGACCACTTTTTGGAGAAAATATGATTTGCCGATGCTTTTTGTTTCGTGTTATATTGTTTAGTTTTGGAATTCAAATGATTTTCAGTACTCTAATTGAAATTTACTCAGCATTTGTTTAATATATTTTAGCTATAATTTTTATCAGTATGCACACAGTATTGTTTATGAAAAGTGCAATATTTTAAGAGAGTACATAGGAAAGTATTGGTATGTGAAATATCAAAATAGAAGCTAATGCTATTTTTTATTCGAAAACGGACTGTTGTTAACTACAAGAAAAATAAATAAACGAGTAAAAAATTAAATTGTTCAACTATCACTCTCAAAAATTAGAAGAACGACTCGCAAACACCAGTACAGGCGACAAAAACCTTTAAAAATAACTTACTTGAAGTGAAAACAACACATTCTTAAAGTAAATGAATTCCATTAAACAGCATGGAATAGAAATATGTATTCAACACATACTATTTTAAAAAAGTCATTTATGTACTCATATAGGAAGAATTATAGGAAGACATACAAGGAAGAATTATTTTAATCCCTAAAACTTGTTTAATGATTCTACGATAAACACTAGGATGTCAGAATCTCGGGAAATGAAAAAAGTCGCCAAAGTAACGATAACAAAACAAATCTGGTAATTTTTGCATTAAAATTTTAAAATTATTCTTTATTATTAAATATAGCAATATTCCTCGCTACTAAAAACAGAGATTTAATTATAAATAAAACTTTAAGCAAAAATATGGGGCGGAAATGCAAAATTAAAATTAGAAATTATAGCTTGAAAAACTACAAAACTCCGTAGAGAAACATATCGGAAGTAGAAATCACAGTTCCGGTAGAAGAATTGTTTGTTGTTATTTACATCGAAAACTTGGTTCAATTATATTTCTGTTAGATTTGAATTATATTTATATTATATTTGAATTATATTATAACATATTTTATGATATATATATTTGAATTATATTTCTGTTGAATATTTTGAATCTTTTGGTGACCACAGGAAATTAAAACCATGTCTGAAAATATAATAAAATATCTCAAAACATCGGGGAAAAATAATACATAACACAGTTTTTCAGAATCATTCATCTGTTAAAAACTGATTGCTTTGTGTTTAGAACATGTTCCTGACAAGCCTAAGATTGCAGGTTCGATACCACCTTTTTAAAATTCATTAAAAAGGTATTGTTACTAAAATGAATAATGAAGTCAATTAGTAGTGAATAAATATTGAATAATGATATGCTCAATTAAAAGATTACAGGTTAATTAAACGATAAATAAATAAATTAAGAAATAATGCCATTCAAACCTGTGGGTAGAGGCGACGTTCCCAGAAAAATGCCCCCCCCCAAAAAAAAAACATCGTTGCTACAAAAACAGAAAACTGAAAAAATATTATCGTTGCCAAAAAAAAAAAAACCGGAACATTGAAAAATATATTATATCGTTCAAACATGCCTACAGCACTTCCGAGAAAATACAAGATGACTATCTGGTAGGCACGTGATCCAAGGAAGTATCGGACAGGCCCCCTATCTGTGACGTCCCTTCCCCCACCTTGTGCCTCTGGTTACTACTTCTTCGCCACCCAATTACCGTGGCTTGCTACTGGCGATCAATAAGAAGGAAATTGTTGGTCAATAGCAAAATACGTCTGGCGTTAGCAAAATGCGTGATTAACAAAGTTTTGTCTTATTGGAACAATGTCTATTTCCAGTAAAGTCTAATGTCTTTTCTTCCGATAAAAGAATTAATAAGTGGCGAAATACATAATATGAACTGAGTTGAAAATCCTATTGCTTAATGTTACGCACGGAGGTAGATGTATAATGGATTTTGAGGGATGTTTCGCTGCCTTTGGAATTTAATGGAATAAGAAATTTAATGTTCATCGAAAGTACTGTGGATTATGATAAATATGTAAATATTCTGAAGAAACACCTGAAAGCGTCTGCGAGAAAACTTGGAAGGCACAGTACATTCAGATTTTATCAGAATTACATTCATAAACATGCAGCCCTAAATATCTGGTTGCGGTTATTCTACAAAATATGGAAATAAGACACAAGGAAAAAAATATGGGAACACCACACTTCTTCAAAAGCTTTACTAAAAGCAATTCCTACAGAGGAGTAGGACGAAATAGAACGTTTTTACCCCCTAAAAAATTTTGTTGAATACATGCCAAAATGCATGAGAAGTGTAATTTTGGCTAAAGCATATCCAACAAAATACTCAATATCCCGTTATTTTCGTGTATTTATGAAACATAAACTGTTTATTCAATGTGTCCGAATACTTATGTAAGTTCATTTTCAAAACTTTTTCAATGTTTTTTTTTCCAAAAACGTTTTGAGTAACGCTTTTCAAAAGAAGTACATTTCGTTTTTGTTGTTGTGACTTATCTCACTTGTCTGTCAGTAACATCAACACAAGGCCACGAAATTCATCGTGTCAAGGAGAGCCAGATTGCACTTGTCGTTGGCTAGAACCTTGAGCATCTCGCTCAGTTCCGCCCCAGTTTTGATGCAGAGGACATCGGTGGGCCGGGTCCGAGGGTCTCCCCCTATTTCCGTAATGTCAGCCTCTCGACAGGACTTTCGGCTCACCATGTATTTAGAGTGCTCCATGCCACAAAGACACTATACAATTCCAAACATTCATGCCTTCTCTGGGTTTCTAACTCGGGCCCTTCGCTATCGCAGTAAGCTCTCCTAATCATTATACCCTCTGGGAGGCACAAGATTTTGAAATAGATGATCAATAGTATATGTGAGAGAAAAATAAGATGATTTTCATAATGTTTAGTAACTGATATTTTCAAATAAAACTGGAAAACACAAATGTCCGCAAACAAATGTGAGCCCAGTATATGCGAATTCAATTACAGAGGCTGTTCGCACATTTTTTAGACGATTTTGGTAAGCTGTAACAAAAAATTGTTTGCTGCAAAAGAAGTAATTGCAATTGTACTATGTTTTTAAAAGTCAAAATTATCGTCTGTGGCTTGAAACTTTTGTTTTTATTCAAAATGGCGAATTTAACAAAGCAGTGGTCCGAAGGCTACATTTACGCTCTTTCCGAAGAGAAATATGCATATTCCGTTATCCAAAAACGATGTGAGAGTCATGGTTTTGTCATATCTAAAGCGTCGATAGGTATTATCATCAACAAGAAAGGAAAAAAACCTCAAATTGGAGCCTCAAGTGGGACAAAAATTCCAAACAAGTATCCAAAGAAAAAACGGACATCTTCGACTTTTGCAAACGTACGATGTTTAATGTTAAAAGAAAATCCCCCTAGTCAAAGTACAGTTGCAAAATCATTAAAATGCTCAGTGTTCACTGTAAACAAAATGATAAACGTTGATTTAAATCTTAAGAAAGCGAAAAAACGCAATGTGCATCGTCTTCTTCCAAAGCATATCGCTCGACGCACGACACGCTGCAGAATTCTATATGAGAAACACTTATCCAAAGAAAAATGGAAAACAGTTGCCACAATAGATGAAGCATGGGTGTATTTAAATGATTGTAACAAAAAAAGAGCCATTTATTATCATAAAAGGGGAGAAAAAATTTGAGTACATAGGTCAAAGAATCGAAAGAAAGTTATTCTAAGGGATTCATGATTGTTGCTGGTTTTTCTTATAATGGCAAGTTAAAAATAAAGAAAGTGCAAAAAAATGTCAAGATTAACTCCAAATACTATCAGGAGCATATTTTATCGCCAGTTTTTCTGAATGAAATACCATCGCTTTACCCACAGTACCATCAATCTGTGAGACTCCATCGGGACAAAGCTAACAGTCACACATCAAAATCCACTGTAAATTTTCTAAAAGAAATGGAACAAAAAAGCTGGTATCAAGGCCATACCCTTCACTGATATCCCTACTAAATCTCCCGATGTGTCACCTATGGATTTTTGTGCTTTCAGACTTTTAAAAACTGCATTATCCAAACGTTGTCCCAAAACCCTAACGGAACTCTGGAAAGCTGTTCGGGAGGAATGGGATAGAATACCTCTTCTGACACTTCAAAAGGCATTATTATCCTGGAAATTGCGGTGTCGAAAGATAGTTCAGAATAAGGGATGTCAAATAGAACATTTAAAACACAAGAATTTTATGTAATTTAGTTTTGTGAATACAATATACATCGTCTAAAAAATGTGCGAACAGCCTCTGTACAGAACGTTTTTTTTTAGCAAAAACGGTTTCAATAACTTTTCGCAAAACGAGCATAAAGGTTATTAACAGTATACATGTAAAAAAATAAACTTATTCGCTAATATTCAACAACTGATTTTTGCAAATAAAACTGAAAAACACAAGAGTCTGAAAACAAAAATGAGACGCTGTAATAGTATCCCATCTATTCATTTCGGAGAGAAGCTAAGATTTCTTTTTTCTTTTTTTTTTAATTGATGGAAATTTTACATCAAAATGTACAGTTTATACAATGCATGGAAATATATACATCATTACTTGGAATTTACGATACATTTTTTATTTAAATTCTTAAGATATAAAATTAAAGAACAGCTTAAAAAAATTCTAAAGGAATATTTTAACAGTTTATTTATTTATGCCCATAACTCACCTCAACACGATTAGATCTTAAATAATTAAAGACTTAAAAATCAAAATGGTATTGTGGCGAGTATTTTTCAACAACTATTATAAAATTATTCGTATTTTTTATTATTTAGTCCAGTCTGCAGATTTTAAAATCTAGACACAAATTCTAGGGTCACGATTTTTACCGTTATGTCTGCTATTTTAACTCTAATTTAGCTCAAATTATTCTGTTCGATTTTTCGACATTAATATCGTACTGCGTTTAAATTCTCATGCCGCCATTTTTTTAATATTTGCCCAATTTTTCGATTTGAAAAATCTTTCGGGCTTAAGCTCAATAGTGTTGTTTTTATTATTATTATTATTATATTGTCCTGTTTTTCGATTTAAAATTCCTATTGCGATTTAAATTCGAAGTATTTATGATAAATCATCATTATCACACACACACACACACAAAAAAGTTTTTAGGCACTTGACTATGAGTTTCTGTGTTAGACCATGAAAACTAAAACAATAAATGACATTTTTTTTATCCAGATTTGAAGAGTAAAATTGCAACTTGTCCTAAGTAAAAGTAAATAAAATGTTTGGTTTCGTGAGTAAAGCAACTGCCAAAATTATGACCAACAATACAGTGCCACATGGGATTATATTTCTTGTCAAACTCTTTCTTGATACAAGCGGCAATATCTTTTTGGATGTTGTATTTTTCTGACGCTTGGGTTGCGATATTTACAGCATCATGCTGCATTTCTTCAGGCATATCAGCCTTCTTGATCACAACTTTAGCATCCAAAGACATTTTGCATCCTGAAAATAAATAAATAAATAAATAAAAGTCTGAAAGTTTTAAGATTTTACATGACGTCCAAAGGGGCGTTTATTTGACGTTTTGTGTATTACCTTTATTTATTAAATATCATGTTCTTTGCATTTAAACCATAAAATTCAATTCAACAACAATAACACAAATTAATTTTAAAATGAGGATATCTTTAGAATTTCCGATACACAGTCTCACGCGCTGGAGATAAAAATGTTCTTTTCCGAAGAGTGTTGCCATTGCTCACTTTGAAATAGTAGAGTGTGTTAATTAAAAGTCGCTAAAGTTTTCCAAAATTTTAAATAGGCAATAAAACAAATTCGAAATTTCAAATTTGGGCTTCCAGATGCCCATATTCGGAGGGCGATTACGTCATTCAAAATTGGATGGCTCTAGGTTCCGTTGTTTTATCACAGGTCGAGAAACATACATTTATGCGGATTCTTCATTATTTAGTTTCTTAAAATATAATACAGGGCTGTAATATTTGATGGCAACAGTTTGAAAAGTGAATCGACGCAAAATGTGAAAACGAAATTGTTAGCCCTTCTGGGCTAACACCCTGTAACGTTTATCCTAATTTTATAACAGTTATTTTAAGTTTATGCACCTTTCCTATCTTTCTAGCTTCAGCTTACAATTTCCTACCAGAATATATTTTCAGAAACGCGGTTAATGCAAATGAGTAAACGTAGTATTTAAGTCGATGTTTCACTGACTTCGTTAGAGGGCCCGAGTTCCTGACTAGCGCGCGTTTGTCTTCGCTGCGTCTCTCTCTAAGCCATTACTACGGCCGTACTTTAGGTCCTTGATAGCTTAGCCGACTTTATTGAGATTTAGGAGCCAATCACTTAGAATCTTGATAGCTTCGGCTATATCTTTTAGTTAAGTATTAGCTAAGTTTAAATTCTTATCAATTTAAGTTCAAACCCAAGTGGAGGCTTTGTTGTACGCTCCGAGACAGGAGCAAACTGTGTTCATCCTTATTTTGAGAAATAAAGAGTAGTTAACCCTTCTTCAGTCTTGCGTGTCTGTTCACACACTCAAGCGATTATTCGCTTATTGGTATAAGAGTTCTCACACTGAACTTTGAAATAAAAGGGTGGAACCCCACAACCCTTTGGGCAAAAAAGGAGAAAAAACATGGATGCCGAAATCAAAGAATAAGGTGATACTGATTGCAATTTTTGATTACATAGGACTTATTCACAACGAACTTGTCCCTGAAAATCGATCAATTAATTAGTATTTTTACTAGAAGGTGCAATGCGATTAAAAATTAAAACAAGGCAAGTTAGAAAGGCGGAACCTTTTGATCATGGACAATAATTTCTTTTACAACATAATGCTAGGCAAAATACAGCATTGTCTGTACAGCAGTGTCTTGCTAAACATTCAACTGCGGTGATAAAACACCCACTATATTCGTTCGATTTAACGCCAGTTGACTTATTCCTTTTCCCGAAGTTTAAGATAGATATGAAAGAACAGGAATGTTTCGGGTATTAAATCAAATATTACGCGTATTTTGCAAACGGTTAATTTCAACGCCTATAAACACTGTTTCGATGACTTGAAGAAACGTTGGGAATTTTGTAGAGATTCCTCAGACGATTATTTTGAAGGAGATAAATTTATTCGAAGTTAGGAGCCTTTTTCATATTTATAAGAAATTGTCCAGTTCTTTACGAGAGCGAATTGTACATATACACTGCGAAAAAAAAGGATAGGTATATATCTCCCGTTCTACTGGGCTAATTGACGAAATTCAAATTCCGTTTTCAATGTCTCGAAAGCGCGACTTAGGATGTGTATTAGATTTATATATAGCATTGTTCTAATATAGGTATTTTCACACAAAATCGGACTTCTTCTGATATGGCATGCCATTTTTTTTCGATATTTCGATTCTGCGACTCAAATTAGGCCAAACTGCCAAGTTTTGTAAAAATTGCACGAGTAGTTTTTAAAAAATTAGCTCTCAAAAGTTTAGCTCCTCAGTGTTAATTGAATTTGGTATATATTTATTAATCTTTCTTTTCTTATTAAACTTAATTGATTCTCCCTTCCCTATTTAGAAATTTAGATTCCTTCCAAATAAAATTCGCCCATTTTTATGATTTATTTTTAAAATTTGTATTTTTAAATAATTTTTATAAATATTTGGGAAACATTTTGAATTATAACCTATAAAATTTTTACAATCATCTTAAAGTGATCTTAAAGTTTTAATGAAATAGAAATTGTGTGCAACACAGATACCAGCAGAAGGCGAAATGAGATCAATCTCTTTTTTACGTGCATGTACTCTATCCAAGTATAAATTCACCTTGAAAAAGTAAATGGTGCCCGCCGTCCAACGGGTATTCTAGAATGCGCTCTTAAGGATAAGAAGTTTGGGAAACCCTTCATTAGATGATAACAACAACGAATGTAACTGTTAGATAATTAGTTTTCAGGATCAGGATAAGGATTAGAAAATAATTTTGTAATCTACACTGCGAAAAAAAAATGGGACAGTTCTATTTCTCCCTTTCTACTAGGCCGATTGACGAAATACAACTTGCATTTTTCATGTCTTGAAAGCGCGAATTAGGATATGTATTACACTGACTACCAATAAGTATTTGGACACCTGTGATAGAAAAGAAAAACTAACTTTATTCAAAATCAACAGTCGGTAGAGCCTCCACGAGAGGTAATTACAGCGTGGACCCTCCGGGGCATACTTTCCACAAGTCTTTGTATGACAGCCAGTGGTATTTTCTTCCACTCGGGTTGGAGAAGACATAGAAGTTCCTTCACCGATTTTGCACGGGTAGTGCATCCCTGAATTCAGCGATGTATTTCGTCCCAGAGGTTCTCGATAGGGTTCAGGTCTGGACTCTGGGCAGGCCAGTCCATTCGATGAACTCCATTGGCACCATACCAAGCCTTGGTTAACGTCGAAACATGACAAATGGCATTGTCGTCCTGAAAGTAACAGGGGTCCAACCCGTAAAACTGCCACAACGTAGGTAGCACATTGTCATCCAAAATAGTGCAGTAGGCATCGAAATTGAGCTTACCATAAATGGGGACCAAGGGTCCCAGCCCATACCAGGAGAAACACCCCCAGACCGTAATTCCACCTCCTCCTAACTTGACTGTTGGCACAATGCATTCTGGCAGGAAGCGTTCTCCAGGTAGACGCCAGACCCAGAACCTGCCATCCGAACGGTGAAGGGTGAACCTTGACTCGTCACTCCAAAGAACCCGTTTCCACTGCTCTACGGTCCAATTTCGATGTGCTTTGCACCACATTAACCGAGCAGCGCGGTTGGACTTTGTGATCAAAGGCTTATATGGGCAGCAGCACGACCATGAAAACCAAGCAGATGTGCTTCCTTATGGATAGTATTCTTTGAAACAATACTCCCGGATGCCTGTTGAAACTCCTCGCGGATGAGGCCCATCGGTTGGGTGCGGTTCTTCCGAATTTCTCTGGACAGCAGTCGTCGGTCTCTATCGTTGGTCTGCCGACTCGGGGCACATACCAACAATTACCGCTCACCTTCCACTTCTTTTAATCACATAGGCCACTTTCGATTTTGGGTATTTCAGATCGCTAGATATGTCCCTTAAGGATCGGCCACATTTATGATACCCGATAATTATACCTTTCTCGAAATCAGAGAGCTCCGAACTGCGAGGTATCTAAAGCCGATGCTGTTTCCTACACGATATATACCAGCGGAGTCCGTGACGTACCTTAGGACAGCAGATATCGTCATTTGCATAGGTGTCCAAATACTTATTGGTAGTCAGTGTATATAAACCGGACATAAACGGATCTACCTTAAAGTAGATGTATTTCTGAGCATACCTGCCAAAATTTAGACCTTTTATTTAAAATTTCCGATGATATACGCGAATTTATATATTGGCGCGTTTTGATATTTGGCATATTTGTTGAAAGCGATAATAACGAAAATGTGGTTTACGTACTTTGTTAAAATTATTTGAAAATAGGAACGATGTGACTTTTTTTTCCGCTCCTGCACAGTGGAAGGGATAGGAAAATAGGTTGCCATGTACTAAGAAGTTTGATAAGTGAATTATTCTTGGCGGAAACTGAAAAAAATTCGCCAAGTTAAATTTTTGAACTTCTCCGTAAATTTCGCACCAAATTTTACAAAATTTAATAGTCACCTGGCTGAAGATAATATGTACGGAATTCTATGGTTGTAACGAAATAATGCAGGTTTTTGCAATTGTTTATCTTTCCTGTACATTTTTAGCAATAAAAATAATTTGAATTACATTGGTTTATATATCATTTTAAAGCTCTATTTTCGCTCAATATTTCTACACTCACGTTTGTGAAAATTGCAACACCAAGAAGGAATCGTCATAATTGAATGCAATTTAATACACAGTTGAGTGGTAGTGGTACAAATAAATGATTAAATGTTCAAAGCAAACAAACAAGAACAAGAGATCAGAATCAGTATTTTGTGTGGCCACCACGCGCCGCAATAAGTGCTGCTACACGACGTGGCATGGAGTCAAACAAAGTTTGAATGTCTGACTGAGGAAGAGCATTCCATATCGTTTGTACGCGTACCCAAAGTTCGTCTGCAGACGCAACAGGACGAGGATCACGAGCAAGACGCCGACCAATGACATCCCACACATGTTCAATTGGCGACATATCCGGGGAACACGCAGGCCAAGGAAGAAGCTGTACCTGCTGCGCTGCAAAGAAGGATTTAACAATCCGAGCAGTATGAGGGCGGGCATTGTCCTGTTGAAATACAGCGCCTGGCAAGCTTTGAAGGAAGGGAACAGCTTCGGGCTGTAGAACTTCACGGATATACCGGTTGCTGTTCAGATTGCCCACAATTCGTAGCAATTGAGATCGTCTATGATATGCTATGGCGCCCCAGACCATAACTCCGGGTGTTCGTCCACTGTGGCGTTCGATAATGCACTCCGGAAGGTGGCGTTCACCGGCATAGCGTCTGACACGAATGCGGCCATCATGGTACCACAAATTAAAGCGGGATTCGTCAGAAAACACGACATGCTGCCAATCAGCACGCCAGTCTCTATGCTGATTGGCCCATTGTAGCCGCAGGCGGCGATGGTCGTGCGTTAGGGGGATCCTGTATAAAGGAGTCCGTGCGCGCAGTCCACACTGCAGCAGACGTCTACGAATTGATGAAGCACACAATGAAACACCTGTAGCTATTGACCACAGTGCTGCCAATTGTCTAGAGGAAGCTGTACGGTCCGTCCGCGCCATGCGGACCAGGTGTCTATCATCGCGAGCTGACGTCACATTTCGGGGTCCACTCCCGGATTTCCGAGTTGTCCGACACTCGTCCGTCCACTGCTTCCAAACGCGCATCACTGTGCTGCTGTTACGCTGCACACGAGAGGCTACTGCACGATACGACAATCCAGCTTCACGAAGGCCGATGATTCTCCCTCGTTCAAACTCTGTAAGTTGTTCAAATCTCGCTCTCTTTCGTCGACGAGGCATAAGTACAGATTGAGTTAACGTTTACCACTAGCAGATAACCACCGATAACCATACACGCCTCGCTACAGCCGTCTATTTATTCGGATCCATCAGCCGTTCAGAGGGCGCTGCTCAGCATACGCATGCGCTACGGATTTGCAATTCTAATCATTTGCATATCATGCGCTACTTTGCATTTCCTGAAAATTTCAGCTCACTCGCGTAAGTCCTTCATGGTGTTGCAATTTTCACAAACGTGAGTGTATAATAATTACCTTGTTCCAAAATTATTTTTAAAAATGTTTACTAGGTGTTTTTTTCCCTAGATGTCAAAACGGGATTTTCGGCAAATTTACTTTTATGAGCACAAGTTAGGCCACAGCGCAGCACAAACGGCTCGAAAAGTCAACGAAGCATGGGGCGAGAAAAGTGTTAATGAATCGACAGTTCAACGGTGGTACTAAAAGTTTCGTCGTAGAGAATTTGACCTTGATGATCAAGAGGGTGGTGGATGCTCTTCAGATGTTGAAGACGGTAATTTCTAAAGTAAAGTCTTTAGATGAAGGAAACCCGTGCACAACTGTTCGAGAGCTTGCAGAGGAGCTTGGCGTAAGCAAAACAACGATTTATGATCACCTGAATCTTATAGGAAAATCCTTCTTTACGGAGCTTTTTATCGGCTTCTTTACCCCATGTGTAACGTGTAAGCTCGATAAGTGGGTGCCACGCGAATTGAGCGAAAATAAAAAAAATCACTGTTTTGAAGTGTTGTCTGGTCTTCTTCTCCGCAACAAAAACAACACGTTTCTTAATCGAATTATTACGTGCGAGGAAAAGTGGATTCTCTGTAACAACGGCGACTTTCGGCTCAGTGGTTGGACCACGGTGAGACACCACAACACTTTCCAAAGCCAAATTTGCACCAAAAGAAAATTATGGTGATTGTTTGTGGCCGGTCTCATCCACGACAGCTTTCTAAATCCGACAATTACGGCAGAAAAGGACTGTCAGTAAATCGACGAAATGCACCAAAAACTGCAACGCATGTGCCCGGCATTGGTCAACAGAAAGGGGTCAGTTCTTCTCCACGACAACGCTCAACTGCACATCGCGCAGCTGACCCTACAGAAATTGAACGAATTGGAATACATAACTCTCCCTCATCCCCCATATTTGCCTGGCCTCTCGCCGAGCGATTTCCACTTTTTCAAACATTTGAATAACTTTCTGCAGGAGAAATGCTTCAGAAACCAAGACGAGGCTAAAAACGCCTTTAACAACTTTATCGCGTTCAGAACTCCAGAATTTTATTCTACTGGCATAAATAAACTTATGTCTAGTTGGCAAAAATACATTGATTAGGCTGGTGCTTATTTTGATTAATAAAATTGTTTTTGAATTGAGTTATGATACTTTAAAGGCATGGGTTAAAAGCCTGCATTATTTTCCGGACAATCCTAACAAAAATAAGAACTACAAAACTAAATTCGTTCCTTGTAGACCGTCAGCCTCGCCTCCATCTTCCAGATAAATAACTACGAAATCCAGAAGAAGGCTTAAAACAAACCTTCTTATTATAGCTTACACATACAAGGCTCGTGTATAACAAAATCAGTCACGGCTTTTAATCGGATTTAAACTGACACAAAATATTCAAGCCGGAATTAAGTTAAATTTGGAATTCTTAAATCAAAATCCAAACCTAAGCTCTGGATCAGTTTTCTAAATACGCGAGCAAACACCATTAGCAGAAGGCTAAGGCCACCCAACAACGGCCGAGCGGTAATGTCGCTGAATACTGGTAGTTCGAATCCCGGCGCACGGGCTGTCTGCATGGCGTTTTTCGTGGATTTCCTCGTATGTAACGTGTATCCGAGCCAGCTTCCTTTAGAAAGACCTCTATATATAGGACTGCTATAATATATAGTTGTGCACCTCCCTCTTTGGTTGCAATCGGTAGCACCAAAAGTATATAAATATATATATGTATATATATATATCCAGTCTGTTACTTGGCTCAGGGAGCTCATTTTTTTACTTCCTTGTACGAAGTAAAAAGGAAGTATTGTAATCTCGTAAAACTTCGGGTGTCATATTTCAACGAAAATATCTATTTTTTGACCGCTATCGAATGCAATTTAACAATGTTTTTACGTGACATCTATACGTAAGGACAGAATAAAGGATTCCCCCCCAAAAAAGTTATAAATCTGATTTAAAATGGATTCTGAAGAGATTTTTTTCCTGGCGTCTGTGCCTAAGTACGTATGTAGGTATGTATCTCGCGTAACTCAAAAACGAGTACCCTCAGAGCGTTGAAATTTTGCATATAGAACTGCTATAACATGTACATGTGCACCTCCTATTTTGATTGAAATCGCCGCACGAAAAGTATTTATATACAAATCCACTCTGTTACTCGGCTCAGTGAGCCCAGTTTCTTTATTCTTATATGCTGGTAAATTGTGCATTTTTTTCTTTAAAAACTATTGAATTATGTTGTCCTTATCTTCCGGTTAAGGTTTTGAGCCTTTAGTTAACTTGTACGTTATAGTTGTAGACTTATCAACAATTTAGAAGTTGCTTCAGTGCTAAGCCTAATTTTTTGACCATAGCAGCCATATTTGTTTACATCTGAAACTTAGCAGAATAGTGAATTGAGTTACTGCACCTTCAGTGTCTTTTTCCCGAGTGGGACCAAAATTAAACTTTCGTTTTTGTGCACCTTGTTGCCTGCTGGCCGAATTGTTTGTTTTCGCGTAGAACTGTAATTTTAATTGTAAAAATTGTTTTTTTAATTGTTTGAACTGTATTTGGTGTTTTATGTTTTTCTGTATCTTTCAATTTTTAAGGAAGGTATTTTGAATTTTTATGCATTTCTGCATTGCCGCGAAGTGAGAACTAATTAATTGAATGAGAAATATATCTCTAATAAAATTCGAGGAAATAAGTTTAAATGAAATGCAGAAAAAAGTGCGTAAAACTTAATATTCTGTACAAGAAACTAATGTGGTGCACAAATCAGCTTATTTTCCCTCTACACACACATACACGTTTCGAGAGCATTTGGGCTAAAAATATTTGAAAACAGCATATCTTTAGAATTTAAAACAGACAGTCTTGCGCGCTGGAGATAAAAATGTTTCCCCTTCCCGTACAATGTTGTCATTGCTCGCTTTGAAATCGCAGAGTTTGTTAACAAAAACTCGTTAAAGCTTTATAAAAAAATGAAATAGATAATAACAGAAATTCGAAATTCAAAATTCGGGTTTCCATGGGCCCATATTCGGGTGCAGGACTACGTTATTCAAAATCTGATAGCTCTAGGTACCGTTGTTTTTTCATATTCCGAGAAACATACATACATTCATGCAGATTCCTCAGTATTTAATTTCTTTAAATATAGTACAGGGTGATAATATTAGAAAACTGTCAGAAATGGGACTCACTTTTGAGATGGAGCATCATATTAACTAAATTATCTCTTTCGAATGTCACATCCTCTGGCTGCCTGTTTTTTGAGATCCAGTACAGTAGTTTGAAAAATGTACCTGTATAGATTAGTACAAGCCATCCTGGTAAAGAAGGATCGATTATCTTAAAAATCAGAACACAGCAAACAAAGAAAATTACATGCACATTCACAGTCATATTAGTTTCAGTTACGAAGCACTAAAACGAAGCAGTTTCGTCATTTGGGAACTTTAAATGAAAGCAGAAGCATCGCCTAGTAGCTGATAAAATATTCAGTTATCAGAGGAAAGAAAAACAGATAACACGCTTAGTCTGCATTCTTGACAATGGTATTAAAAATGCTCTATCACCCCCCACCCACCTAAAAAAACAGTAACAAACCAAAAAATTTAAAAGTTTTACATTACACCCGAAGTAGCGTTTTTTTAACGCTTTCTGTGTTACTTTTATTGATTAAATATCATGTTCTTAGCACTTAAACCATAAAATTCAATTCAACAGCAATATCGCAAAATAAATTTAAAATGAGCATATCTTTAGAATTTCCAAGTCTCGCGCGATGGAGTTAAAAAGTTTTTTTTTTTCGTACAGTGTTGCGATTGCTCGCTTTGAAATCGTTGAGTTTGTTAATCAAAAATTCGTTAAAGTGTTACAAAATATGAAATCCATAAGAAAACAAATTCCAAATTAGGGCTTCCAGATGCCCATATTCGGAGGAGGATTACATTATTCAGAATTGGATGGTTCTAGATGCGGTTATATTTTCACAATGCGAGAAACATACATAAATTTATGTAGATTCTTCATTATTTAATTTCTTTAAATATAACGCAGGGCGATAATATTTGGTGGCAACAGTTTGAAAAGTGATATGGTCATTTATAGTGAACCGACTGCTCATCAAAATGCCAAAACGAAATTAATAGCCCTTCTTAGCTAAAGTTTCTTTCGGCTAAAATTAATTAAAAAAAATAAATAAATAAAAATCTGAAAGTTCTCAGATTTTACATCACGGCCAAAGGGACTTTTTTTTTAACGTTTTGTGTGTTACCTTTATTTATTAAATATCATGTTCATCGCACTTAAACCATAAAAATTAAATTCAACGACAATGTCGCAAAGTAATTGGATAGAGTAAAATTGATTGAGCAAATATTTACTTTAAATAAAATAATATCGATTCTGTTAGTGAATTTAGAGCAAGGGGCTCGCCCATTTCTGCATGTACACTGGTGTGCAAAAATTAAGGACGAGACGGTTTTTTCAATATAACTTTGTACAAAAGCTTTCTAAATCAACAAATTTAATACCCAATATTTAATACAAAAATACGTAAGATCCCCAATACGTAAGGACATGAGTAATGTAAGCAACTCTTACTAAAAGAGAAATCAGAGGGATAAAAAGAAGCTTTATTGAAAAAGTAGCATGGAGCGCAATGCGACTGAAGGCCGAAACATCCCTGTGATGGGTGTCCAGCAAGAAACATCCGGTCTTTAATAGGGGATATGATCTCCCCTGACTGGCAGGCAGGTTTCACAGCGTCTGCCCATGCTGAGAATGAGGGTGTCAATGAGTTGTTGAGGCATTGCTCAGTTGTTGAGGCCAATCGAAGCTCCGGAATCGTTACTGGTGGTAAGGTACGAGTTGCCAAGCATCTGCCTAGAAAATCCCATACATGCTCAATGGGCATCTCATGAGATCCGGAGATCGTGCCGGCCAATCCATACGTTCAATATCCTCACTCTCTAAGAGCTGTTCGGTAGCTACTGTGCGATGGCATGGTGCATTGCCGTCCGTGAAAAGGAACTGCGGACCCGTAGCGCCTCTAAAAAGACGCACATATGGAAGAAGAATCTCGTTACAATAACGGGTCCCGTTGACTGAACCTGCGTCGAAGATGTGAAGGTCTGTACGACTTCCAAGCATGATGTCTCCCCAAACGAGAACCCCGCCATCTCCATAACTGTCCCTTTCAATGATGTTCGAGGGATTATTGCGGCTTCCTCGCTCTCTCCAGACGAGTATGCGATGAGAATCGCTACTCAGACTGAATCTGCTCTCATCTGTAAAGAATACTCGTCCCCATTCATTGTCTCTCCAATTCCGGTGTTCCCGGCACCACAGAGAACGCCTTCTCCGATGGGCAGGCGTTAGAGGTACACACCGTACAGGGCGTCGTGCAAACAGACCGCCACCGTGCAGTCTTCTGGCCACGGTAAAACGCGATATCGGTCGTCCAGTCGCCTGTGTTGTGTGTCTAGCGATTTCTCCCGCTGTCTGCCGCCTGTTTCTTCTAGCCTGTAAGGCAATATACCGGTCATCTGCGGGTGTGGTTCCTCGTGGACGACCACTACTAAACCCCCGGATAGCTGTTCCTGTAGTTTGAAATTGTATCTAAAGTCGTGAAACGATGCTGTGAGCAATTCCGAACTCTGCAGCCACACTTGTCACACTGCGGCCTTCCTCCAACTTCCTAATGATTCGACCTCGGGTAAAAACATCCAAATGTCGTCTAACAGATTGATTATTCGCCATTTCTCGCTGAGGCAGCAACTCGGTGTGCTTTTAACTGCTATACGTCGTGCAATCTCTTTGCCAGAAATACTGATCTTACACCAACAACATGCTTTATACTACTGAGAAACTCCCCCACTACGTCTACCTGCATATCTGAGAATGTGCTACCGTACATCACCTTACTTAATCTCCTGATTGGTCTTTCTGTCCGCTCTGCCTCTTCGTTCAGCTGATATGCTAATTTTTCGACTTCGTCCTTAATTTTTGCACACTAGTGTATATACGTATACGATTGACTTGAAAATTTGGAAAATGATACGGACGCAAAAGTGAGGACAAGAACAATAGCCCCTTTGTTGCTAAAAGTGTTCCAAATGTACACCTCTTTATAATGTGGAATGTACTAAAAGGCATTAAATAATTTTTAACAGTTAGTGATTTTAGGCATTGAACAACCGAATGTTTCTCATTTGCGTTAGTAATGATGATTTCGGCTTGTTGGCCCAAAAAGGATGCTAGCTCCGTATAGGATATTAGTCTCAAAACGGCATTCTACGTCGAAACACTTGAATGCATTGCATCACTTTTCAAACCGTTACTACGAAACGTTATTGCACTGTATTATACTTAAAAAAATTAAATAAGGAAGAATCTGCTTGAATGTACGCATATTTCTCGTATTGGTGAAAAAAACAACTGTACTTTTAGAGCTATCAAATTTTGAATAACGTAGTCCTCCACCCGAACATCGGCACTTGGAATTGGTTTTTTTATCTAATTCATATTTTGCAAAACTTTGATAAATTTTGATTAACAAACTCGACGATTTGAAAGAGTGCGAAATACTGTACGGAATAAAACATTATTGTCTGCAGCGCGTGAGACTGTCTATCGGAAATTCTGAAGACGTGTTGTTTTTAAATATTTTGTGATATTGCTGTTTTATCCAGTTTCATGTCACATAAGTACCAAGACCGTGATATTTAATAAATAAAGTAAACACACAACAGGTTAATAATAAAAAGGCAAGAAACAGTTTTGTAAAGCCATCTTAGTCTGAAAACTGAACGTTGATGTGAGGATCTGAGAAAATACTGAAAAATAAATAAATATGTATGCATGCCAACACTTAGCGCTGCATCGTGTGTTCTAAACGTATACTGCTATGCTGGTTTTCAAATTTCTGCAGTTTTACTTTTGAATTGTATATGCTGTAAGTGCGAAGAAAATTATGCTTATTAGTAAAGCTAAAAAAAAAAAAAAAAGAAATGAAAAAGAAATCTGAAAGCTTTTAGATTTTATATCATGCTCAGACGGACGTTTTTTTCATTAACAGACACATACACGTTTCGACAGCATTTGGGCTAATTCTAGACTGGACTAAAAATATTTAAAAACAGCATAGCTTTCGAATTTCCAGTAGACAATCTCGTGAGCTAGAGATAAAAATATTTTATTCCATGCAGTTGCTCACTTTGAAACTGATGAGTTTTCAATAAAAAATTCGTTAAACTTTTACAAAATATGAAATAAACAATAAAACAAATTCGAAATTCCTAATTCAGGCTCCCAGGTGCCCATGTTCGGGTGGAGGACTATGTTGATGACTCTCTAGAGTCATCAAATTTTGAACAACGAAACGAACATCAAATTTTGCGCACCGAAAACGCAGTCGTTGTTTTTTCACAATGCGAGAAACATACATACATACATTCATGCAGATCCTTCATTATTTTATTTCTTTAAATATAATACATGGCGATAATATTTGGTGCCAACAATTTGAAAGGTGGGATAGCCGTCTGTAGTGAACGACGCAAAATGCCGTGTCGAAACTAATAGCCCTTTTGGGCTAACTACCCTTTGGGCTAAAAATGGTACTAACGGGTTAGTAAGAGTCAGTTCAACAGCAGACCTTGTAGACTGCGAAGTCAGCGAGATCATTAAAAACATTACGAACGTTTTAATATCTATATCGCTCTCTCTTTCTTTATATATACACTGGTTATCATAAATTAAAGAAAAATTCACAAAAATAGCTATAACTCCCTCAAAAATAAGCCAAACCATGTAAAATTTGAATATGTTGCCAAGTAAGAATAGCTCAGTAAAACTGCAATATGCAAGTTAGTGGCACTGCACTCAGAATGCGTCATCTCCGAAGAACATAAAAGTCCATGTTTGAGAGCAAGCTCACATATTTCACTGTGATAGTGACACCGAAAATCTGAGATAGCCAATTCGTAAAATGACCTCCAGGCATCATTTGCCTGCAGAACTACGACGGAGAGCCACTGGGAGACTAGAGGCAGGACAAAGTCAAACAGAAGTGGCCAGATGGATAAATGTGAGTCCTTCTTGGTTCATAGAATTTGGAGGCAATTTCAAATCACAGATTCGGCATCTAGGAGGTTTAACCAAGGACGGCCAACTGCTACGACGAGCGCCGATGACAGATATTTGACAATATGTGCACACAGGAATACAACCGCTATTCCGACTCTTCTTAGATCCTCCCTTGCTGCAGCCACCGGAAGGTTAGTGTCAATGTCAACTGTGCGTAGAAGGCTTTACGAAGGGGGTCTGCATGCGAGGTGACCAGCCATTTTCGTACTTTTCACGTCACGCCATAGGAGGGACCATTTGCAGTGGGCACGACAACATCTCCAATGGACGCCTGATCAATGGAGGGTTGTTCTCTTTACGGATGATTCCAGGTTTAGTCTAGAAAGCGATAGTAGGCGTTATTTGATATGGAGAGAACCTGGAATCCGTTATCATATGTCAAACATCCGTGAAAGAGATGCATACGAAAGAGGCTGTGTCTGTGTTTGGAGTAGCATCTCTTTGGGTGGACGCACAGACCTCCATGTCTTTCCAAGGGAAACCGTGAATGCTCAGGTTTATAGAGATGACATCCTTCATGCTTATGTGCGCCCATATGCCGGGGCAATAGGTGATGCTTTCCTGTTACAGGACGACAACCCAAGATTATACAGGGCTCGCATCATAGATGATTATCTTCAACAGGAAACAGTTATGCGCATAGAGTGGTCGGCTCGATCCCAGGCCTTGAATCCTATCGAGCACGTTTGAGATGCTTTAGGGAGACGTCTAGCTGCTCTCAATCCGCCCCTCACACCGTTGCCGCACTTGCAACTGCTTTGCAAGAGCAATGGCTCTCGCTTCCTATGGAACTGATAGACCGCATGACTGAAAGCATCATGTGTCAGTGTAAATGTGATGTATTGCTTTTAGAGGCGATCATATTCATATTGAAGGCACTTTTCCTATAGCGAACTAACACCTTCGATTTGTTTATTTTATACATGTGCTAATTTCTACACTACCGTAACTGTCTGGTAATTTCTTTTTACGTTTTTGATACCTTACTATGTGTTGTATATTGTGGGTAAGTTTCATAAAATTCTACATGTAACTTTTCCAGTAATTGTGATTTTTCCTTAATTTATGCTGACCAGTGTATTTCACTTTTTCTACTAACGCTATAAAATTTAAACAACAAGCAATTCATACAATTTAACCACAACCTTGATAAAGCAGTTACAGAACAAGCATTTTAAAATCATATTAGATAGATTTTGAGTAAAACTGGGCCCAGTGAATCCGCAGCAGAGTCGAGTGGTGCTCATAGGGGGAAAATAAAGCAAAACAAAACTGAAAGCTTTCATATTTTCATATTACTTCCAAAAGGGCGTTTTTTAACGTGCTGTGTGTTACCTTTATTGATTAAATATCATGTTCTTCTCACTTAAAATACATAAAATTCAATTCAACAGCAATATTACTTAAAAGCAGCATATCTTTAGAATTTCCGTTACACAGTCTCGCCGCGCTGGAGATAAAAATGTTCTTTTCCGAAGAGTGTTGCCATTGTTCGCTTTGAAATTGATGAGTTTGTTAATCCAAAATTCGTTTAAGTTTCACAGAATTTTAAATAGACAATAAAACAAACTCGAAATTCAAAATTCGGGCTTCCAAGTGCCCATGTTCGGTTGGAGAACTAGGTTCTAAGGTGTACTTGTCTTGTTGTAAGGTTCTTGTGAAAGATGGGAGAGTAGTGACTGTACAGAAGAAGGGTTAAAATTACCCTTTATTACACTCTTTAATTATTTACAATGCGTCAACTGGACGCTAACATACTACGCCTCTGCTTGGGCGGTCTAAGAAAAAGCGCAGCCCCAGCCCCCCCCCCAGTCAGCAAAGCCAACCATTGGGCATTAAAGGGGCAGACCCCGTCCAACAACAAACAAGCGGCAGACAGCGACCTGGCCGTGTCCCAGTTTAACAACGCAATAAATAAACAAAGAAACAAATTAAGATTTAATTTAAACACTTGGGCGGTAACTGACCACTAAGAATTAAACTCAAAATTTGAAGATGTTAACAAGTAGTAAAATTTAGCTACAGGGCTCAGACTATCCTGTTTCCTAACAGAGCGTTGATAATTTAATGGCAGCGAAGGAATAGCTGTTATGCCCCGCTAAACCAGCAATAAATGCTAAGCCGAAGCTCACGCTACAACAAGCACAGAGTTTGCCCACACTCTCTAATTTTCCCTTCTAGAACTTGATACTTAAACCTTTTCTCCCACTGGTAGAATTTGCATTAATTCACGCGCTCTACTAAATTTAAATATTCTGGCATTGACAATTAGGGGAATGAAGGTTTATAGGAAAGAAACTTCAAATTAAATTAAATTGGTTATTTAAAATAAATATAATCTCTACAAGGTTATTCAAAATTTGATGGCTGGAGATACCGTTGTTTCTTCAAAATGCTAAATCCATCCATGCAGATTCCTCATTATTTAGTTTCTTTAATACATGGCGATAATATTTGGTGGCAACAGTTTGAAAAGTGAATCGACGGATAATGCCGTTTTGAAATTAATAGCCCTTTGGCTTAAAACGGAGATGCCCCCCAAAAAGGCAATTTCACCATCTTTTATGAAGGAGAAATCCTCATCCAAACAATAGACATCCCTTTCTTTTCTTTTCGTCATCACTCGCCACTTATACCACCACGCTGTTTCGTATGAATGTAGTAAAATTTAATTAAGCTTTCGTCTATTTTATATCTTTAATATTCCGTTTACCTGTTGTTTTCCTTTAGATTTACTGATTCCCTTTCATTTTATGCTGTAAACTTGTGCACAACATAATGCAGCAAATTTTGAATAAGCAAACATCCATGGTTCAGAAACAGATTAATCGGTTTTATATTAATTCTTACGAGAAAAGCAGTTTCGCTTTAAGAACATTTCGGCCTTCAGGAGCGAAATCAATTCTTGAACCTAGTTTCACTGTATTTAACACTTTTGTAAAATATAAAATCATTTAGGTTATTAGGACAGTGAATGTCGAACTGTTCCAGAACTGGCACATCTCTCAATCCTGTTCTAAGATACCGGGACTATCTCGTAAACCTGAACATCTGTCAACCCCGCTCTAAGGTAATGTAGGAAAAAAAAAAGCTAAATATGCCATTATGGTAGATTCATAATGGTTGCCAATTTAAAACGTAATGTAAATGCGTACATGTGTAAAGGTATATATCGGGTTTTCGTCTAAATTTGAAATTGTCAGCTTTTTACTCTAAATGGAAGTGAGTAAATTGTGTATTCTAAGTTTTGATGGCACATAGACATTCAAAGCAATTTAAACAAAAATATCTCAGAAAAAACTATTTATATTGTTGCGCAACGCCCAGCTGCACTAAGATAACTTCCCCGGAAAGCGGAGTTAGGGTTGCCAAAAAAGTGCAGGAAAAGTTAGGTTTGCCAGATTTGGCACGAAATCGCCTATTTTGCGACATTCGGCGATATGCCACAGACGGTGCGAGAACATTCTAGAACGGATTCTTAGCGATTTTCCCGAGAATATTCCCGAAAATAGGTTAAAGCTACTATATACAATCTGCCTTTACGCAGAGTAGTGTACTTTGAACTCAGTAAAGTGTAGTAGAGTTTCTTGAGTTCAGAGATTAGCTTGAGAGCGATCGACTGAATCGGGAGTTGTACTTCAGTGCTTTGCCATGAAGCTGTGCCTAAAAGCTGTGTTTCTGATTGTTTCAGAGTATTTATTGCGGTCTTTCGACGATTGTAAACGTGTCTTTGAAACTTTCCTCTGCAATACTGGCGAATAAATTGCGTTTTGATTCTTCATCAAGTGTTATCATCAATTACTACAAATCCACCAGCCTGTAGAACGCAACAATATCATAAATAGATCACTGAAAACAATCTGTTTACAATGCATAAATAAATAATTTTATGCAGACTAAGAGTTAGAAGTACTTATTTTCGGAAACAGATAAGTCTGTTTATAATAAAAATCCTCCTGTCAGAAATTACGATAGCGACAGATTTTCGTGTTGCCTTATAAATAATTATCACGAGGTATACAGCGCGATAGTAAGTTTCTAATTTAACCGCTGTGAAGATAAATGTAACCGCAAGGTGTAGATAAATTATTCTACATCTTGTATTTATTTACTTCCTCTTTTTTTGGATTTGTATGCCCAAATTTTACTCTTTTATATCTTCAGGTTTCTTTGAAAGGAAAATATGTTATTTGGAGGACTCTTGGGAAAAACAAGGCAAATTTTTTAAATATATAAGATTTTATGTTCGTTAACTTGTTGATTTCTTAGAAAATGGCTTATAAAATTCTATAAAAAGTCCCTCGTTAAACTTCTTCAGAATTAAAGCCCAATTTTGTATGACGTAAATCAGAAATCTTTTATAGAATTCTGTAAAATTTTAAATACAGCTTTTACACAGTTATGTAAGGAGATTCTACAAATGTGTAGGTATTCTACAAATGTAGAGACATGTGTAGGTATTCTACAAAAATTTGCTCAGAGATTCTATAAAAATCTGCTCAGAGTTTTTAAATGTTCCACATACAGAATCCAAAGCAATGTGCATAGAATAAATTTAATGAATTTTACTGAAAATATCAGACATAGTTTAGAGAAATTTGGCCAAAGTGCTGATGTAATTCCGAAAACATCAAATAAAATCAGTTTTCGTAAACAGTAAAATTATTAGTAGTGGATAACATCCACACTACGCAGATGTAGTTCTGAAGACATCATATAAAATAAATTTTCTTAAATAGCAAAATTATTAGTTATCAGTCTGAGGAAGGAAATAAATAAATAAACTAAAATCTAATTTTAAAACTACTGAAAATTTCAAAACTGAGAAAAAAGACACATACGAATAAATTGTTTAATGCTCCCCCCTTTTTTTAATGTAAAACATATTGTTACGCATATTGTATTTAGTTAGCTATTTTTAGTAGAATTATAATTAAAATTATTTTACATTCCCTTGCAATGCAGCACCAGACATATTTTAAGAGAAAGCTACGCCGGAAAACTAAAAATACAGGAGCACGTGCATTAACATTTAATAAATAGATATCTCGTAATTTATATTTAAATTGAATGAACGTGATTGACTTCTGTGTTAGCTGTAATATTAATTCTACTCTTTTGCTTTCCAGAAATCTCGAGAAAGCAGAAATTACCAGAACTTTCTAGCGACCTATTAAAAAAAGCTTTAAAAAGCCAGTAGTTATTTTGTGAGATGTCGTTGTTGATTGCAGTGAATTCGCGATGAGATCGGATTTGCTTTTCTTTGGGTTGCGTTGTATTTTAACGTTTTGAGTAGTTTAAAGGATAGCTGCTGATTATATTGCGTGATACTGTACTAATATCTCTGAGAAAAATTCCAGCGTTTTGTTATATTTCTAGCAATAAGAAAAAAATTTATTACCTTTTATCGGACTTGTGCATTCAATCTATTACGAATCCGTACTCAGGCAACAATATTTTGCATCCTTTTACAAAATAAAATCAGTATTTTGTTAAACGAGGCAGAAATATTCTTAAATTCGGCAAAATGTGATGACAAAATTGCACAATGCAGCTACAATGATACAAGTGCACATTTTCCCCCTCTTAAGACTATTGAGTGAATATCTAAATAGTGCAATTAATGAATTTTATTTTTAAATGTTTTATTATTTCTTAATTCGTTTAGGAAAGTATAATCATGAATTTGTATTCAAAACATTTATATATAAACAAAAATGAAAATTTTTACATAGTGGTAACTTCTGAAAAATTAAAATATGTTATTAATCCTTAATGAGAAAAACAGAATCTCATTAATATGGGCCCAGCAAGTGGTTCAGTAGATAATATAACTGAACACTTGCAGTTTATTCATGGTTTGGTGTCTGGCAGATTGGCCATGTACAAAACAGATTGGCTGTATACCATGTGTAATGTAAGTGCAAGTTAATTTCCTTAGAAATTTCTCTTAAGGCAAATATACCTTACATGCTTTACTATAAATGACTTACTGATTTATTTTTTGTTTTGCATGTTGAATTCAATTTATAAATTTTTTGGAACTCACTCTTTGAATAATCTCTACATATAATAAAACAAAGAGTCTGTGTGTGTGTGTGTGCCTTTCGTTCGTGTTGCGAGTAAGCTAATAGACCCAGGGCCACGAAATTTGGTACATAGGTGTATCTACACAAGAGCCAGTGCACCTCGAAACGATTTTTTCGAAATTCGAATTCGAATTTTTTTTATTTTAGGTTTTGTGACCAAATCGCGTCATTTTGAGACATAATGGGCTACAGGAAAACGAGATTTCACTCTATACATTTCATTTTTACATCGTCGTGAAGCGTAGACACTTAGCTATTTTACGAACTTAAAATAAATTTCGTATTTCAATAAATCGATTAAATACGAATTTATTTAGGAAGGTGAGCTTAACACCTTTTCAGCGGAATTTTTTTTTTAAAAAGTTATTTTAAAAAATGTGCTGTGTATTTTCCTTTGATTTTTGGACACGTTGAACTTTAATCCTTTCGACTCCTTTTAAAAAAAGAATTTTGGAAAAATAATAATATTTTGCATTTTTTTAAAATTTTTAATGAAGCTTCCGAATACACTTCTCACATCTCAGATATTTTAAAATGTAGTTTTGGCAACAATTTTCCTTTGTTATTGTTGTTGATAGATTTTTGGTGAAATTTCATCATTTTGAATAGTTTCATTCTTTTAAAAATTTCTGTTTGGCAACAAGTTTTCATCGTATTTCTTATGTTACTGTTTTTAAGAGACTGAAAAGTTTAAGAAATTCAAAAGTTGTTTCTTTTTGCAACGGTAAATTGCTTAATGACTTTATTAGGATAATTAACATTTGTATCAAGGGATACTGCTTATTTCAAATTAATATTAT
>KK112544.1:424270-474253 GCA_000611955.2 Stegodyphus mimosarum | reverse complement strand
ATATTGCTTATTTCATTGTAATATTATGTTTTAATTATATATAATTTTAATTATAAAAAAGTTTTGCATGATATTTTTTAATCTGTTTAAGTTCTTAATCTGTTTATACCATTTGAGTTCTTCAGATTTTGCAAAGGGAAGTTGGTTAATTTATTTATTAGGATAATTAATATTTGTATTAAGAGATATTGCTTATTTCGTTGTATGCTTTTTATATGTAATGCATTTTTAACTGAATTTTTTTCCGTTGTTGTTTGTTTCTTTTTCGATAAAATTGTTCTGCAGAGTAAAATTCTGTGCAGTTTTCAAATTTAATGTTTGGCTTTAGACATTTTTCTGGTACACTTAAAAGCCAGACGAAGGCTGGCCGCGCAGCGGCTAGTACTACTAATAAAAATATTCAACAATATCTTTTCCTCAATTTTTAATTCTTTAATACATAACGTAAACCTTCTTTCTGGAAAATGTGTTTTTCAATATTACTCTAACAGCTAACTAATACTGTTTTTTCTCCTTTTAATTTTTAGTCCAAAGGGATTTGAATCCCGAAGGACTATTACTTTCGTTTTGGCATTTTGCGTCGTTTCACTTTTCAATTTACTGCTTATTTTATTTATTTATTTTTTTGACGTAGCTTTCTCTTCAAAAATCGTCTGCGTTGCACGGGAAAATAAAAAGGAATTTTAATTACAATTCTAAATAAATAGCCAAATAAATGTGAAATTCGTAACAATATTTTTTAAAACTTTAACGAATTTTTTATTAACAAACTCAAAGATTTCAAAGCCAGCAATACCAACGTTGTACACAAAAACATTTTTATCTCCAGCGCGTGAGAGTGTGTACCGAAATTTCTAAAGATATGCTCAATTTAAAATTATTCTGCGATATTGCTGTTGAACTGAATTTTATGGTTTAAGTGCGAAGAACATGGTATTTAATAAATAAAGGTAACACACAAAATGTTAAATAAACGCCCCTTTGGACGTAATTAAAATCTGAAACCTTTCAGATTTTTTTTTTTCATTTAATTTTTTTTTAATGACAGGTGTAAAGTGTTTCACACAGCCGAAGAAGCATTAGAATACATGTTTTCTAAGGAGACTCAGCCAGATATAATTGCTTTACCGCCTGATGTGGATGAGTTAACTGACGAAGAGTGCTTTGATGATGGTGAAATGATTACTCCATCGGTAAAAGATCTGTCCGGTAATGCAGAAATTTGTTTTACCGTGAAAAAAATAGAGGTAAAAGAATCATGTGAATCAAAAAACATAAATGATTTTGGACTTGATATTATGAAATAACTGCTATCTACATCTAGCACCAGTAATGAAAAGGAAAATAAACGAGTTAGTTTCGAAATTTTCAAAAAAATGCTTGAAAAAATTAAAAATGGAGCCGAAAGCAAATTCAACAAAAATAACCCTACTTATGCTTTCAATGAAAAAGCTACTTTGTCTGATGAAAATCTTGAGAGCATTTCAAACATTTTAGAAAATATGAATCCACTTGAAAATTTTGAAGAATTTTTAACTCCTAAATTTTACGAATTTATTACACATGAAAGAAAAAGATATGCGAAAGGGTGGAAAAATAAGCCAGAATTTTCAGTTACAATTGATGAGCTGTAGAATTTTATTGGTTTTTTGATTTTCTCTGGCTACAATACTTTATGTAGTGAATGTGATTACTTGTCAGATTAAGAAGATGTCATGGTACCGATAGTAAAAAATGTAATGTCTCGATATAAATATTTAGAAACTAAATCTGTAATCCATTTTGTCAACAATATTTATGCAAAAATGCAAAAAATCAGACCGGGCATTCAATATAAGAAAATTAATCACGTATATTAATCGCAATTTAAAAAAATTTGGAAGTTTTGATAAATTTCTGTCTGTTAATGAAATGATAAGATATTATGGTCATCATTTTTGCAAAAAATTTCTTAAAGGCAAACCCGTGCAGTTTGGTTACAAATTTTGAGCCATGTGTAAAGTAAAGGGCCACTTTTATAATTTTTACTTATATTGTGATGCGAAGAGTTTTGACAATACTCTTGAAACTTCGAAACAACTGCTTGGAACACAAGTGGTGAAAAAAATGGCTACAATCAGTCACTGATCCCACTAACTCCATCATATTTTTTGACAATTTTTTGAATTCTTCTGATCTGTTAGTTGAATTAGAAATACAAGGATTCAGATCCACGGGCAAAATTAGAAACAACAGAACTGTTGCTTGCCCTTTAATACCTGATAAGATATCAGGGGGGGAAATCATGGTACTTACGACCACTCTTTTGATGAAAAGAACGATTCCTGCAGTTAAACGAAAGGATAACAAGTCTGTAACAACAGCTAAAAACTTCAATTACATAGATACTTAATACCCATGTTTCAACGCATCAAAAAGCTCTGAAAGAAAAATCCCAAATTTTGCAACCTATAGTCCAATATAACAAAAATATGGGTGATGGCGACCGGCACAACTGGCTCTTAGCTAAACAAAAAAATTCAAATCCGTGGCAAAAAATGGTACTGGCCAATATTTACAAGAGTTATTGACGTGGCTGTCGTAAATACGTATACTCTGTTCAATTTAACAAATTCTGAAAAGACATTACGGTCAAAAATTGTTAAGAATAAAAGACATCTGAAGATATATCGCGGTTGCATACCTCAAACTGGGAACCAATTCTAAGAAATGCATTGGAAGACCTTTCGCGATGTCATCGAGACCAAAAGTGATAGATTGTGTGTGTTTACATAGAAAAGACCAAGTTATAGGCAAAGTTATAGTTAAGACAAAACCAAAGAAGATACCAATTTCAAAAATGTAAATGCGATGTAACACTTTGTGTGAAATGTTTTCCGCTATATCACACTTAAATTTTGCAAATTTACTCAATAAAAATGTAACTAAGGAAGTTTAGATCAGTAAAATAAGATTTTTTTTCTTTTAAATCTCTTTAGTTGCTTTTAATTTTACAAAAATTCTTATTTTTTTAAACTAAATTCGTAATTTTTTAAACATAAGATCAGAGGGCAATTACATGTTCTTTTATTACAGGAAAGGCCCAGCGATATATTTATCGATCACCAATTGTCTGAACTGCTAATTGAGTAAAACTTCATATTATTTATGATATATGAAATGTAACTTAAAATATTTTTCAAAAATTCTCATTTTATTATAATTTGAGTATTAACAGGTTAAGTTACTACATTCATCTGTGAATATCACCATGAATATACACTCACTTCCAAAAGTTAAGCACGGAGAGGAAAATGCTAATTTACGGAAGCCAATCAGAATTGAAGAGGACGCAATTCGCTGCAGAGGTGGATGGAAGTATGCAAATATGTTAGGTAACAACCAATCGCGCTTTTAAGTCAAGAAATATGCAAAAAAGGCAGTCCTATAAGAAGCCAGCCTTATGAAGGGTTACAGAAGTTGATTGTAAGTGCTGATAGAAGGTTTTTAAAACTTTCGTACAATTTGTTTTCAAGACATACTTTGTTTCTATGACTTCCAGAAGACGAATGGAAGATTCTGAGCGCTGGCGTGCTGTGGGGCACATCGAAGCAGGACAGTCGATCACAGATGTTGCTCTTTTCTTCGACATTCATCATTGTGTAAATTCACGTTTATGGAAACAATTCCAAGCCACACAGACAGTTGTCCGAAGGCCCGCAGCTGAGAGCTGGCGTGCTGTGGGGCACATCGAAGCAGGACAGTCGATCACAGATGTTGCTCTTTTCTTCGACATTCATCATTGTGTAAATTCACGTTTATGGAAACAATTCCAAACCACACAGACAGTTGTCCGAAAGCCCGCAGCCGGTCGCCCAAGGGTTACAACACCCGCGGAAGATCGATATATTGCTATTATAGCCAAGCGGATTCGCAGAGCGACCTCCACACGTGTGACATCTATGGTTACAGTGTCCACTGGTAAGGCGATATCTGCAGCTACTGTACGCCGAAGATTATATATGAATGGACTGTACGCCCGGGTACCTCGAGTTTGTATTCCTCTATCCATCAGTGGTGCCGGGAACATGCTAATTGGAATGTGTCTGACTGGTGCAATGTCATGTTTACTGATGAGTCAAGATTTGCTCTGGAGCCAGATGACAAGCGTATAAGGATATGGCGTGAACGAACACGCAATCAGTCCCAAAACATCACCGAATATCTCTCATTCCGAGGCGGTAACATTATGGTGTGGCCAGGGATTTCATTAGGATACCGCACCGACCTGCACATCTTTAAACGGGGTTCTTTGACGGCTGTCCGGTATCGATATGAAGTCCTAGAACCCATTGTGAGATTGTACGCTGCAGCAGTTGGCCCTACTTTTGGTTTAATGGACGATAACGCACGCCCCGATAGACCTGACATGGTCCATGACTATCTGGAGAGTGAGGTGATTGCGCGTATGGCGCGGCCAGTATATTCGCCCGACCTTAAACCCATTGAAAATCTTTCGGATGCTCTCGGCCGTGCTGTATCTTCACGTTTCGTACTCTTATTGAGCTGGAAACTTCTTTACAAGAAGAATGGCAATTGCTTAATTCTGCTGTGGTTGACCACCTAATTGAAAGCATGGTCACAAGGTGTAAACTTTGTATACAGATGAAGGGGGGGGGGTCACATACCCTATTAATATCCTTTTTTTTTCATTTTATGCTGTTTATTTTCAATTTTATTTTCACTTTATACATAATTCTGTTTAAGTCTCCAGTATGTCATTATCTGATAACTTACAAAAATTTAATACGTTTTCATTTCTGTATATAACTATTGATTTTGTTTTATGCATAAATATATATGCTACTTTCCTGCCGAATTTTGTGTCAATCAAAGCAGTTTTTGTTGATTTTTTTTGCATTTTACATCTTCGTGCCTAACTTTTGGAAGTGAGTGTATCTTTCGGACGTTACAAGCGAGAATTAAGTCAAGAATGCTTTTAAGGAGACGAAGAAGGGAGTATCAGCAGTTTACTGACATCTCGCCAACTCTTATAACTTAAAATTTTTCCAGGTATCTTCTTAAAACTGTGATCAAAATTAAGATACACAGGGAAATGACCACTTTGACACGTGTCATCAAGTCTCTGGAACGACAATTTGGAAGCGATATTGACATTTGCCATACAAAGGCCAAGGATGCCTCCTTCTCGGCCACGACAAATATGAGTAGGTTTCTTATTATTTAGAATGATCATATTAGAGTCCATTAGCCAGTTCATGAGTTTTGACCGCTGGGTGATGTATTGCTATCTCCAAAATTTCTATGGCGGGCGTTGAAGTCGCCAACCAAGATCGTGAAAGGATCCTTAAAGGAATCCAATATCATTGAATCTTTTAATTTAAATTTTCCAGTAGGCCTATAGCAATTTTCGATGATAGAAGTTTTACCGTAAACGTACACTTTGATACTTAGAACTTCCATGTCAGAATTAATTCAAGTTTCTGGGAGTTTGGATACAGGTAGATTTTTAAATAAAAAAATGGCAAGGCCGCCGCCTTTACTGGGAAAAACTCTTTCCTTTAGAAAACTATTGTAAGCCAGAAAGATAAGGAACCCTAGAATTCTTACTCCAGGTCTCCTGGAGACAAACAACAGAAGCTTTTAACCAAGGAACAAAAGAAGATAAGAAACTTAAATTCGCCTCGAAACAGTGACAATTCCAATTAAGGATAAAACACATGAAATTAGAAAATATCATCATTAATTTAAGGAATTTCCTCTTCTTGAAGCGTGTCTGGTCCATTATTCCATGATATCAGGGGACTAGCCTAATCAGTAGTGTTCAAATTTAAATGTTCTACTTTTTTTAATACAAAGTTTAAACTTGCAAACTTCTTTTCTTTATAGTCATAAAATACTAATTTTGAAAATTTCAGAGCAAGTGAATAAAGCAACATTTTATGCACAGAATACAGTCCAGCTTTTCATGCGCTAAGCTATTTTTTAGTCATACAGGCAAGATTCCCCACACAGTAAAATCTCTATAAAGTGTACGAGCTACTGGAGGGGGGATCTTAGATTCATGTAGATTTTTAAGTTGCATTCTATCAATTTTGTCTCTGGCTGACTAAGGTATATCTTCTAAAAGAAGCAAAACAAATTCTACAATTTTTGACACAATCAGTATAAAAACAGATTGTTCTAATAGAAAGAGCCTTTTACCATAGGTAGGGTAAGAACTGTTTATTATGTTTTGTTCCCCAATTTTAGATTTCATGATTATTAAGACACAAATTTTATTTATTTTGCTTCTATGTTACTCAAAGCATATGAGAACTATGAACTTAAGGGGAAGAATGACTTTGTGGAGGATTTTCTAAGGGGAATTAGCTTGTATCCATGTTACATATGGGGGAGGGAGCCATGAACTGTACAGCCAGCCAGCCGGCTCAATCATCAGTATTCGGAGTCAGGTCAAACTATAATGCTTCAATGATCTTAAATCAGTCATGCTGAAGTGGGCCTTATGAGGGGTATATATATATATATATTTTTTTTTTTTGTTGATCAGACTAACTTAAATCGAAACCCGCAAGAAATGCATTCATATTAAATAGAAAAATTGCTTTTGATGAAAATACTCCAGTAATTTTGATTTATTGGAAATTTCAAAATATGTTGGTTTCTGGACTTAAATTGCAATCTTGGATACACATACATATTCTCATACACACATATCGTCATATATGTCTGTGTACACATGAGTATATGCTTAACATCACGTATTTACACATAGATGCATGTTTAGGTATGTATACTACTATTATTAGCTGAAAAATTTTAGAAAACAAAAAAATTTTAAATGATACTCTTAGAAGTGTACTTACAGATGCTCAAATTAAAAGAGAAAGTTTATGAAATTTAATAATGTTTTTCTGTTTTGGGGCCCTTGTTTGGGAAAATTAGGACATAATCGTATTTTTTAACATTTACTGCATGCATATAAAAGTCGTGAAAATAATAACATAAAATAATTTGGACTAGGAAAAGTATACAAGGACTATCTACATAGGGAGGGATGATTCATGGAGGTCTTTCTAAATAAAACTCAGTTGTATTTGTGGTACACCTTGGAAGAACTTCAAAATAGGCAAACCATTTGCGTGGGCTCCAACTTAGTTCAAACTACCGGTATACAGAGCCTTAGCTTCTCGATTCCTTGGCTATGAAAAAGCAAGAAAAAAAGATTGATAGCGAGTCATAACTTTCTTTGTCAGTCAGTAATACGTTTACACGTGCCTGAACACTGGTAGCTTGACTTGTTTTAAAAATGCAAGGAATGACCTGACTACATGGGCTTTTTCAAGCTTTTTGCCATGTATAACATGTATACAAAGGGGATTTCTTTAGTCTTCCAAGAAAGCATCTTTCCCGTCATGTAGATATCCCTCATATGATTTGTTGCATTCAATTAAACAAACAGATTGTATTTTGAATAAAGTGCTTTTCCAAGTGAAAACTTAATATATGCAAGTTAAAGAACTGGTCAACAGGCTAATAAAAAACTATTTTGTCAATCAAATTATTCTTTAATTTTTTGCAATTTTCAAGTCGAAAAATCAAGGTGTATCTTATACAGGGGGAAATGTGGTACCTCTGAAATCATTCTCTTGCTGTAGATGGCTAATGAGTATCCAGAACACTATGCTGAAGACAGAACAAACATATAGTCATGAGCAAAAACATTATGACCATCCCCATATTTTTCAGTGAACTCATCTGGATGACATGGAAGGCACGTGATTAAGTGGGAATAATATTTAATTGCTGCTGGAGAAGGTAAGAAATCATTCTTGCATTTACTTTTGCGAGTGATGGGAAAGCTACTGATCTAAGCAAATTTGATAGACGGCAGATTGTAATGGCCTCAAGACTCGAAATGAGTATCTCAGAAACTGCACGGTTGGTAGGTTATTCATGATCAGACATTGTTAGTATTCATGCAAAATAGATAAATAACGGTGAAACCAGCAGTAGACTCTAAGGTATTGGAAGTCCACATGTTATCAAAGAAAAAGGACATCAAGGGCTGCCCTCCTTGGTACAGCAAAATCGGCACCAGACTAACAGCTAACAGCACCTCAGCTAACAGCTCAGTACAATGCAGGTCCAAGTGTTTCAGAATACACTGTTGGATGTGGGACTGCATAGCAGACATTCCACTCTTGTGCCTCTGTTGACCAAGTGTCATTCATTACTGTGCTTACAGCAGCCCCGGAAACACGAGACTGGACCATGGATGAGAGGAAGACAGTTGCCTGATTGGATGAATCACAATTTCTCATTCATCATGCCGATGGCTTTGTCAGGGTATGCCATCTTCCAGGTGAACAGTTGTTTACTCCTGTGCAGCAAGTAATACATAAGCTGGTGGTATTATGCTTTGGGGGGATGTTCTCATGGGCGGCTCTGGGACCCTTGGTTGTGGTACAACAAACCATGAAAGATGCAGACTATCAGAACATAATTGCAAATCAGTTGCACCCTTAGGTGGCATCTGTCTTCCCAACTGGAAATGGAATCTTCCAACAGAACAATACCTCATGTCACAAGGCTCAAATTGTGTTGGAGTAGTTCAAGGAGCATATGAATGAATTCCAATTACTGTCATGGCCACCAAACTCACCTGATCTTAACCCGATATAGCACATTTGGGATGTCACGGAGTGGCAGCTCAGACACTACCACGTTGGAATATCTTGACTTGGCATGGCTGCTCCTTAGACATTTGGTACAACCTGTCTCTAGTCATCTGCCAAGAACTTGTGGCATTCATGCCAAGCTGAGTTGCAGCTGTTTTGCAGGCCAAAGGTCACGCAAAGTGTTACTGAGTAGGTAGACATAATGTTTTGGCTCTTCAGAGTATGTCTAATTTTTCTAGAATTAATAATATCATAAATTAAATTCTCAAATGGAAGCTTCTGAAGACTTCAGTACTTTTACATAACTCAATGCACAATTCAAAATGCACCCTTACAGATGCGAGTTTTTTTCATGACTTTACCAAAGGTTTCTCATATTCTTACAGTGCGTTTCTGTGGTTATATTACAGTTTATTACATGGCTGCTCCTGTTGCAGAGGTGTGGGATTCAATACTTGTAATTGATTTGTTAATTACAAGACCTGTTTAATGTGGGGTATCTTTAAGAAGAAATTTCTAATAGTGGAAAGTGATGAATATAGAATTTCTAATAGAGGAAAGTGATGGAAGGTAATGCATATGGTTGTCACTAGCTGCATGTAATTTAAATAAACAATTAATGTTTCATTACTTAATTATTTAAACTTGTGTTTTCTAGTCAGGATGTTATAAGTTTACCTCATACAATAAATTTTAAATCCTAACAGTTAGTGCAAATATAGGTATAAGGTAGACAGAAAAATATGTAATGTAACAAATAAAAATGAAAGGCGAATACAGAATTTTACACATTCTGTCCTTTCATAAGACTTAACTGCTTTAAAAATTATTTCTCATTTTAAAACTGAAACATAGTCATAAAAGGAGACAAATAATTATTAAAAATCAATTTTATATATTAGGACTTGAGCTCATTCTTTCTGTTTATTGGACAAAAAACGCATATTTATTTTAACAGAATGGTATGTCCTTTGGCAGCTACAAGCTTTTCCCATTTTTTGGGTATAAAAAAAAAAAAAAAAAAAAAAAAAAAAAAAAAAATCAAGTTGTTTTAAAGTAATCCACTTAGCCAGTTTTTGAGGTTGTTAAAAGATGTGAAATATTGTTCAGAAAGGCCATGCTACATGGAATGAAATAAACTGTAACTGGAAGGGGCAATGTCTGGTAAATATGGTGGGTGGGATAAGATGTCTCATTGAAGCCCCTTCAGTGTTTCCTTTACTCGATTTGTAACATGTGGTTTAACTTCTGAGCATATTGTGGGTGTTAGGCTTTAAGTGAGCGATTCAAATTGAGTGTTTTACTTCATTGCACGATTTGGCTCAGTTGTAGCAGCTCAATGGTACTCAACACTGACTTGATCTCACTAAATGCAGAGTGCAATCTTCTTCTCATGAATATTCAGTTTTGAAATTGATGTTGATGGTTAGCTGCAATACGCCTAGGATTTCATGCAAAAATTACTTCTGTTTTTGTTTTTGAACAAACTGTTTAAGCATTTTGTAATGTTTCTTTCTGTTAATTCATGTGATACCCATTTCCCCAATTTCTGAATCATTCTCATTGCTTTTAAGTGCTTATTAACAGTTGACACATCAACATTTAGTGTTTTAGACAACTGTATAAGTAAGTGCCTGAGATGAATCTTCTGCCAGTAATGTCTTTAGGCCAGTAACTTTAACTGTCCATCATCAAACTTTTTCGGCTGACCAGGACACACTCATCTCAAAATCATTGTCTTTGAATCGTCTATTTCTGACACAGCATGCTCTCCATACACTTCCAATAGCAAACAATGACTTTTGCAGCAGATTTCTTGAGATGAAAGCACAACAGTAACACTTCCCATAAATGCTGTTTTTATAGGTACAAAACCTAACATGTTCAAGGCATTAAATAGGTATGTTCTTTTCGCCGAGAGCCACACACAGATCTGAAAGCCTAATGTTACTACTGTTAAATATGTCTCGTGTCACTATCCACTATACTGCACTAGTACAACTACTGCCCTCTCTGTGTCAACAGCAAGAATTAATTCAAGTTCCCAAAAGTTGGTTACAAATACATTTGTCTCAATTTTCTTTAAACCTAAGGTGCAGCAACTTTACAACAAATGAGAAGTAGACTAATTAAATTCCAGAGTATAAAAATACCTTTATTTTTTTGGTGTAAAACATGAGTGTACAGTCTTTGGCAACAAAGGAAAGCAAATTTCTAAAAAAATATTTCTTATAGCATATTAAATATAAACTTTGGAAAATTAATATTTGGCACAGCAGTTTTTTATATCACATAAATGATTAGGCATTGACATTTTGGTATGACGTACGAATTGACACAATATCTTATATAATGTTTGCTTTAAAACAATTAAAGACAAACAAGAAGTGTTACACACAGTTAAAATATAGCTGCCAGTATCATAATAATAATAGTAATAATGTTAAAACAAAACTGTCACACACACCTTAATGTAGTCATGTTTGTTCATGGCTGTTTTGATAACTTTAAATGGTAAGAAAAAATATCCCTCAAAATAAATAATAAAATTTAAGAAATTTAATATTACTTAAATTTATGAACGGTCCATAACGTTTCTTAAAAATTATTTGACTGATGTTGTACCTGTGAACTTAATATTTGGAGAGCATTTCTTCCACCAGCATTTATAGGGAATTCACCGATTCCATCTTCACGTTCTTCAGAAAGTTTATTGAATGATGTGTTTCAGTTTACTTCAGGTAGCTCCTGACAGATGAATTCTGGCATTTTCTTCTGTATGAAGAAGAGATACTTATCTCTGATTGTTCTCAAAATCAAAAGAGTTATTGAAATCTCCGTCAAATTAAACAAATGGTACCCTATAATAATAATCAAGCATTTTAGTAACTTAATCCTCTACTTTGTGACTTTTTCAGTCATTTGGCAGTTGCAAAGATTTATTTTGACTTTATATGGAGAATTTACTTCAATTTTAAAAATTCATCGTATAACAATTTGATAACACTAAGCAGATCATTGATCACAATAAGTAGTGTATTTGCCATGTTTTTGTATAGAAACTTGTGGAATTTTGTCAATTCGATAGCAGTATTTGAAGGATAACATTAATGCCAGGACTATGGTTGACTACCACATTAAGCCACGTCTACTGCACTAGTTATATATATATATATATATATAACTAATTTACTTATATATATATAATTAAAAAGTAAATTTTAAAAAGTACTTTCAAAACTATAATCCTGCAATAATAATTTGCTTATAAGATTGACATAAATTAATTAAGATGTTATATTAAATCAGGCATTTTTTGAAATTATATATTATAAACAGAAGCAATAATATGTAAAAGACAATAAAACATATGCAGATCTATTTAGTGGATAAAATGAAAATGTAGTCAATATTCTTTGTCTAAAATTGACTTCTGAATGAAAAATAATTTTATTTTTAAATTTTTAGAACTAAAATCTAAAATACATGAAAATGAAAATATTATGGTCATTTTATCATTGTCAGGAGTTTGGTAAATTTAACATTAACACCATTATCACAACTGGCTCCTTAATTATATTTCCGTTCCTCTCAAATTAGCAAATGCATAAAAATTTTATAATTTAAAATTACTTGTACCTCTGAAAATTTAAAGACACTAGTATCATATCACTATATACTCTATCATATATAAAAACACCACTATATGAAAATACTTTTTTTTATAATAGATTTCGTTTAAGAAATGGATTTGTGGAGAAACTACTAATTATGAATATAAATGTAGAATATTCATAATTTATTAAATTTAATTATTTAAAATCTGTAGAGTACTGAACTGAAACACATTCCAGTGAAAAAAGAAAAATTATGTTTGATAAAATGGGTAATAGCTACATGGATATTTATACTGACAAATCAGAAATTAATGGTGGCTTTGTGCACATCTTTGTTATGTATCTTTATGGTACTGAAATAGAATATAGGAAATATACATTGTATAATTTGAATACTGTTTTTCAGGCAGAACTAAGTGCTATCTATCATGTTTTGAAATGGATAGAAGATACAGACATAACATTCATATCTGCTCTGATGCTTTATCTGTTTCCAGACTATGGTTGACTACCATGGTATACATCTACACTGGATAAAGGTTCATGTTACATTTGTTGGTAATCAAAGGGCAGGCACATTGGCAAAAGAAGCTACCCTGGGCACTAGAGTTCAATATTCTAATGTGCAATAAACTGGGTATCGCTTAATAAAATCAAGACTTAAGGAACGAATTCAAATAAATACAATATCATTATAAAATAACTGCTTAATAAAATCAACGCTATTACTTATAAAAATCAGATCCCTTTTAAAATTGTAAAGTCAAATTCCGAAGTTTATGTTTCAAGTTTAGTGATTTTGTTTAAAGTCAATTAGCTTTTCATGTAAAGCTGCAAATGCTAGAATTTTCTTATCTGGACCAATCAAGGGTCACAAGAGGTTTGTCAAAACAGGCTCAGACCAGTTGGGGGAATGGTGAACATAAAAAAAAAAAAAAAAAAAAAAAGTGAGGGAGAATTTGTATAAAAATTTGTCCTTTTTTTTCACACAGTTCGTTTACTTCATCTGTCCACATTGTGCTTTTGTTGTTTGGTTATGGCTGAAAATTACCAAGCACAAGGACTTAATCTTAGAGAAGAATTGATGAAGCAATATGATGCATTAACAAAATGCAGCCAATTCTGTGCAATTCGGAATTTCATAATCTGCATTATGTAGCTTGTTGAAAAGATGGGAGGTGATTTTGGAAGAACTGGTGGCAAAAGCAAATGCCTTGCAGGAGCGAAGTGAAAAGTCTACTGCCGAAAGAAACTGCTCTTTTGTTTTGGTTTCGAAATGCCAGGAAGAAGAATGCCACGATATCGCAAAAAATCCTGCATCAAAAGGCAAGAGGATTCGTCAAAATGTTGAAAAGGAGTTTGTCCCTACTGCTGGATGGCTCACAAGATGGAAAGAAAGACATAATATCGTTTTCAGAAAATTACATGGAGAGAAACAAGATGCAGATTCTAATGAAACCGATAATTGGATAGAAAAGAATTTAGCTCTTAGCCAGACTTTTGCAAGAATACAAACCGCATCAAATTTTTAACACTGATGAGGCTGGTCTTTATTATCAAGTCCTACCTCAGCACACTTTAATGTTTAAAAGTGAGTCGTCAGCTGGCTGTAAGAAAAAAATGAAACTAAGTGTAATATGGACAGAACTGTTAAAAAGACTTCATTAGTCATTGATGCAAGCAAAAACTCTCATTGTCGGAAGGACATCAAGCACTTTGTTTGTGACTTACTACAATGATAAAAATGCATGGATGATAAGCAATTTTTTTAACGATTTTCTTACAAGTATGATAAAGAACTTCAGCATGAAAAAGTAGCACTCTTTTTATGTTAACTGCAGTGCCCATCTAACCGATCTCTCGATCAGGAAAGAAGTGGTTCAAAATATTATTAATGAAATTCATATGACTGATGCAGCTTGTTCTTCTAAGGAAACTGTTAAGTCAATTTCTCTCTTAGATGCCATGCATGGGATAAAGTAACTTCACAAATGATTTCAAACAATTTTACAAAAAGCCGGCTTCCATCCAAAGCAAATTTCAGGAAACTCTCAAGCCAGAAGACATGGGTGAAGAAGAATCACATGATGAGACCTACCTCAAATATTTGGAAATTGATGAAAATATTCAATTTTGTTACGAATACAGTGATGCAGAGATCATCGAAGTTATCAGAAAAAAATCAAAATCCTGTCCTGTAGCAACAACAGCAGAATCTCGAGAAGCATTACAAATTTTGAGAAGAATGCTCAAACTTAAAGGTGGAGATACAAAAAGTTATAAACAGTGTCATGTCTTGGAGAGCACTGATGAAAAGCTACTAACAAGAAATATGCAACAAACTCAAATGGATAAATTTTTAAATAATGTTTGATATGCTTACATATTGTTTTGATCTGCATAACATGTTGAAATAACTAGATTTTTTCTGAATTAAGGCAGCTTTTGTCATCCACGGCAAAAAAACAGTGAAAGTTTTATTAAAAAGAAGTATAGGCAACTTACATTTTTTTATGGCCAGGGGCTTTATTTAATAACTATTAGCCTTGCGCCACTACAAGGGCAGGAAATGATGGCCATTTCATTATGGAAGTGCCTAATAGGTGGCCACCGTTGCCTCCTATGAAGGGACGGAGTGTTACAACCATGCCTTCTCCGATTCGAACCTGGGCCCATCGCTATGGCAGTCAGGGTCACTAAACATTTTAATGGCTGGGCGACTCTATGTAACTTACATATTAAACAACATACGGAAAAAGAGTATTAATTGCAAGAGCAAGGAGACAGAGGTTCAGGTATGTGCATATTTTATTCATAAAAATTTATTGAAATTTTACGTAAAATTGATCTATTTTTGAAAATTTTATTTTTATATCCCCTCTCTTAAACACATCTAACCTTGTATATAAAAACTTATTGAAATCTTACATGAAATTGATCTATTTTTATATTCCCCTTAAAAATATCCAACTTTGTACATAAAAATTTATTGAAATCTTACATAAAATTGATCTATTTTAAAAAATTTTATTTTTACATCCCCCCTTAAAAATGTCTAACCCTATATCCCTAACCAAAATGAAATCCTGCATGCGGCTCAGCTGCTTTATACAACAAAATAGGTTCGAATGGATTCAGCGGTATCTACTTTATTTGAGAAAAAGCATTGTCGACTTGATGAAAATGGAACTTATCAAACACTGGAAAGCTCTAGATCATCTTAAAAAAAGGGGGGGGGTGACTATTTAAGAAATTTAATAGTTGGAAAAATAATGAGAATGTATAATAAAACCAGATTATTATTGGCCGTGGGCATTTCCCAGCTTATCTATATAGATTTGAACTCAAAGACAATGAAAACTGTTGTACATGTTACGTTGGTGATATGTCAATTTACCAAAGAGATACCAGTTCAATCTAGAAACTGATTTCAAGAATTATGTAAAACTGAAAACAACAGCAGAGGCAAAAATTGGGTGCGTACATGGAAAGAGAAATGAGATGGGGAATTTGGTGTGTTGTGGTTGTGTGCATGTTTTTTCAGCTTATATGTTACCTTTTACCATTGTCATTTTTTCTTGAGTTTATTATTTTTGTTTTTCTGTGAATGTTTAGGTCTGATTAATTTATACTCAATCATATTTTTATGTTTCATTGTTTAGCTTTTTGAGTTATTCAGGATCTGAGCTTGGTTTTCTGGAAGATTGATTTATATTTGACTTCGAACTGTGATTTGAATTTGTACTAATTAATTTTCGGTGCATGGCCGGACGGCTAGTACTCATTTGTTGTTAGATGGGCAGGCCTCTGTATGCTTATGGTTGAGCAAATTTTTGGCTGAGAGGGCCCGGGGGCTGCGCTCTTGCAAAATACCCCTACATATCCTGTATGCTAAAGTAATATATATACAGAAAGTTACAACAGTATAAACAAAATTCAAAATGAAATTTAAAGTACCAGAAGACTTCTGTTAGATCACATTCACAAAAATGGCAAAATGACCATAACAAAACTTTTTATAAGAAAATTATAAACAACTATGAGCAGTAGTTTGCTAATAAATAATAAACAATCTGGAATTAATAAACATTAATCAATGTTTTATAAATTGCATCTAATTAGAAATATTACGAATGCAAAAAAAGGCCCATGTACAAATTAAAACTTACTCAAAACCCTAGCTTCTTCCAAATGACCGTTGAAAAGAATGTTGGAGGAGAAGAGGTTGTCGGGTAATTAGGTGCAGCAAGGTTACTATTGGCGATTTTTAATCTCACCAAGTAACATTGGCAAAGAAAGTTCCTGTTGTAATCACTGAAAGTATACTGTTAAAAACATAATTTAAATTCTAGCTAAAAGTTAGAAAAAATGGAATAAGAAAAAACAGAACAGAGTAGCAGTTCTTTATGCTATATCAGCTGCAATAGCAACCTTCAAAAAATTTAAATGTTGGATGTCAGATTTAGAGCCAGAATGGTAGAAAATTAAAATTACAAATATACACAGTAAATTACATATTTTATATACTACAAACATTTCCTCACCTATTCACTTCATACCTCCTTGCAGATTAAAAATGGGCTCATTATGTAAAAAAAATATTCATAGTTCATAGGTGATGCCAGCTTTTTTTAGAAGTTTCTTAATAAAATATTTAGGAACTTGATTATTGGCCAATGTTTGTTATAGCAACATAATTTTTTGTTGCTGCTTTTTGACTTCTGTTCAGATATTTTTGATTCAAACTGATTATACATAGTATTTCCTATAATCTTTTTAGAGATGTTACTGTTCCAATTAATTAGCTTGATTGATTGAAAGTTGAAATCTCTTCTTTTGTCAAATAGTCTAATTTTTTAGTAATTAAAAATGTTAATATCCAGGATAATCAACAGTCAATTGATCTGACATGGTCATGTTAAGTTATGTACATGAAACATCAGCAAATAGCATTCATATACAATATCAATAAATTAATATTTTGGAAGTATATCTCATTTCATTATATAAATACAGTCACGGAATATGAAATACATTGTTTTTGGGAGGGGAGATGCTTTCAATTCATAGTATCAAATAGGAATATCTCAATGCATATCACCTGCATGCATTTACTTTACTACTTGGGAACAAAAATTATTCAACTTGGACACAGTACAAAATGAATTTATTTCCCCCTTTGAAATAATGTTTTAACTTTCTAACATTTATCACCCAAAATGTTCTGTGTACTTTTCATGTTTGTTTAATAAATCAAATCAAAGAATAAATATATTAAAAAAATAGCACAAATAAAATCAAAATTGAGTTAAAAAGAAAAAATTAGTACAAAAGAACCACTGAAACTACAATAAGTGAAACATTTTTCATTTAAATTTGTGTTTTAAGCATATTTATTTTTCAGTTTATTACTTTAAAAAAGATGTCTCACTACTATTGATTCTCAGTATATACTTTAATGATTATAGATAAATTGGGGATTAAGACTAGAACCTAGAACATAAATTATGCAAAAATACTAAACTAAACATAGTTGATAGCTCTTAACCAGTGAAGTAACTGAAATTATAAAATCCTTTTAAAAAATGAGGCACAGTTTCTAAAAACTGATGTTTAACACATTATGCACTCAATCACAATAAGAGGCAGAAAGTATTCATTACTACAGGGTTTGTACACATTTTTGCACATTGAAATTAAGTACATTTAAGGACCATTAATGAAAAAAATTAAGGGACCTATCAGCAAAGGGAACTGAATAAATTAAAGCAATTATTTATAGCCGAACTTCACTTTTGAAATACATTATTATTAAACATAATCTAATACTTATCATAACCATAAAGCAAATTCAAGAATAAAATAAAGTTTGTAAAATTTATCAGGTAAATTAGCATTAACTTACCAAATTCCTCCAAAAGTTTACACTTATAATAGTCCAATATATTTTACAGAGTGGCATTTAAGTTTTACTACCAATTAGTTTTATGTTGATTCTTTATTTTATGTCTCGTTTTATTATGAATTTTCTAAGTACAGAGGTTTATGAAACTTTTATGTCAAGCAGCGTAGGTTAAAATTAGAAGTAAAATCATATCTAGCATGATTCATAACAGAAGTGTAATACTCTTAGCTCCATGAAACAACAACAACAACAACAAAAAAAGGTCTTTAACTTGCGATATTGAAAAATGGCAATTCATAGTTATTCCGAAAAGCATGCTACATCAGATCAGATACTCATGAAGAAAGAGTTTGAAAAATTAAAAGAGGAGATAATCTAGAGAATTGGAGAAAGTCAACCCATTTTTTCATTTATCTTCATTCTTTCATTTAATAGAAAAATTCTTTTCTATACATGCCCATCCATGTGACAAGATTAGAACTAGTTTTGCAATTCTCGATGTTGTGTCTAGTGAGAAACATAAGGAAGATAAACATGTTAAAAGAAAGACTTCTAGGATCAAAACCAGAAAATCCAAATCTTTTGTTTCCACTGTTCTTTCAAAAAATTTTCATAAAATAAGAAATTCATTGCAAATTTCCTAAAACACACATTTATTACATGTTAAACATCTTCCATTTGGTCACATTTTTCTGGATTTCTTAGGTCTATAAATCTTGCTTTCAAATCTTTCTAAATCTTCCAGTCCAGAGGTCTAAAAATTATCCCCACCAACTCTGTAAAAGGCCAGATTTTTTAATGAAAAATTCGGGAAAGAAAAGTGAATTTTTAAGACAGACTGATATACATTTGAATATTCTGAAATAACTACATGGTAAAAGAACACTAGTGAAAAAATATAAAAGAAGAAAATGAATTTAATTAAAAATAACTGAAGCAGTTATTTTTCTTTTGCTAAGAAGTGCCTCGGAAATTGTGTTTTGCAGCATTTATTATCTTATCTTTCTTACTTTATCAGAATCAAAATATTCCTACATCATCAAAGTGGAAAGTAATGCCATTTTAAAATATGACATGGGAAAATATAAAATGTTTCATTTTAATGTTATCTTTTAATTACAGTTTTAATACATTATAATCTTTTAATGATATTTATCAATTTTATTATGTTAATATGAAAAAAATCGTTAAAAAATTCGGATAATAAATCTTGTATACAAATTAACCTTGAAACCGGTATCAAATGCAGTATTTATGTGGTACCGAACTTAGTACCACATTATAAAAATAATCATATCCCCAAAACGGAAAGGATGCTTTTGATGTAATAATTTATGAACTCTTCATTCTCAAAAAAGAAATAATTTCAGAATGTTAATGTTTCGATCGAGGCAGGGGCTCATGTCCCTCATGCCCTATTAAGAAGTAGGAAAGAATTCAAATGATAACCCATCAAATACATATTTGTCAATGAATCGAAAATATTACTCCAAAATACTAATTCATACTCAACAAAAATCGGAAAAAATGGACAGATATGTTAGGTGAGTAAAATTAAGGACATTAATTAAGGAGTTTTAACAACCAAAAATCATTCCCAAAAAACCTAAGGACTTTTAAGAACTCTTGACTAAAATGGGAAGGACCAAAAGCAATGAAAGATTTTTTTCAAATTCACAGTCAAAATTTGGTACATTTAACTGTCATAGAAATTCTCTATTCATTGCATATGGAGTTACTAAAGCATTTTTTTGTTATTATTTGAAAATATTAATAAAATTTTACAAAGTACTGGAATTAGATTCACATAAAATTAAGTATATCATTTAAATGTATAAGAATATTCATAATTACTGCTTTAGATGCTTCTTATTGATTAGCAGCAACTGAGATGCTGTTTAAAACATTAATAAAACGTACCAATTTCACGACACACATTCTAATAATCTAACAATTTCTTAGCACACTGTTTTTGACTAGCAAAACTCTGAAAGAGTTAACTCTAATCAAATAATAAGCTCAAACTACTCAGTAATTTTTTTTTCTTTCATATAAATTAAAAATAATAATAATCTGGACACAGTAGAAGCTATATCATTTTGTATTCTTTTCAAATTAACTAATGCACTATAATGTTTGGAGCTAGAGAATATATTTAAGCTGCAGAGTGGTGATAAAAATCATAATATTATGTGTACTGCTGGCATTACTTTTAAATATTTTTTATTAGGTTAATTTCCCAAACACTATTTTACAAATAAGTTTAGTTGATTATGACAAAGCAGGGCTATATGCTTAAGAATTTCTAAGAAGGGCTTTTTCTTGTATCCAGGTTACACAAGGGGAAAACCACGAAGACATTCATGCAGCCAACCCATTCACCTGGAATTGAACCCACGTTGAACTACCAGTGTTCAGTGACTTTATTGTTTGGCCGTTGGTGAACCAATATTTTAGAAGTAAAATAAATTCTAAAGATATATACAATGCAAACAAATTTTGATTTTTATATTCAGAAGGGAAGGTAAAGGAAATTTGCTATACTGCAAGCAATTGAATATATATAGCAAAATATGTTTTATTTTTTTTAATTCTGATTTTATCATGCACAAGCCCAAAGTACATTGTAAAAAAGCTGTAGATAGGACACAAAACATCATGAAATTAATTTCCTACATATTGTTTTACCTGTCTTGAACATAGATCTTTATAAATTTTTGGTTCAAAGCAGATTACCAAAATAATAATTTTTTTTTAATTTCATCACTGGCTCATAAATTAAAAATCAGAAAATTAAAGGTATACTTCCCTAACTGAACTTATTTTACTGATATATATTCTGCAATTTAGATAGGCTGGCAGAATTCACAATAGTAAGTTCTAAACATTTTTTTCATTAAAAACAGATTTTATTTATTATTTTTTCTGTTCATATTTATAAAATAATTGTATCAAATGAACAGAATTGTGTGGTGCAAAACCCATAAACAGGTCCCATGTAACCACTACTTTAGAATATATTTTTTAAAAAAAATCTGATATAATTTCAACTGGAATTTATTTAATCCAATTTGATCTCATAACTACACTAATATGGTTTGCATCTTATGTATAACAGCAACAGATTCGTTAAATATTTTTATACATACTTATTAACATTTTGCAGTAGTTAGATCATGTATATAGACATCTATACAGAATCAGCATACCTGCCAACCTCTAAAGATAAAAATTCAGAAGATTTCTCCCCCAAATTCAGAAGATTTCTCCAAAATTCAGAAGAACATGAAGAATTAATATCATGCTTTGATATTAAAAAAATAGCAACTTATACAAATAGAAAAAAGAAAATTGTACTTACATTAGTAAATCTCAATTAAGTAGTAACTAAAAAATTTATTAGGAAACATAAAACAAGAACTTAATGTTACACAAAAAAATTATTGCAATAAATTTAGAGTGCATTTTTTGGCTTTAGGGAAAAATTCTTTGGAAAATTTCCTGTCATAACAATTAGTTTCCTCATAACATTTAGCAATTAAAATGTTTTCTAGAGTTTTTGGTGAAATTGAAGAACGAAACATAGTTTTGTTTTTCTTCACAACACTGAAGACTCTCTCGCACTGAGCATTACTGTGTGGAATTACGAGAATAGCACATAAAACTCTTGCTAGTCTATCATATTTTGGTGTTCCATCAGCTCTTTTTATTCTTTTTAAGGTACCAACGAGGACATCAAGTCTATCTTCTCCAGAACTGGCAAAGTCAAACTGTGCAGCAGAAAATTGGTTCTGTAGTTCATCTAAAGCATCATTATGGCATTCATTTTCTTTAATTGTTAACAAAAATGTAAATTTGTCAATAAAAAAACGAATCTTTTCAAAAGATGAATATTCAATTTGTTTCAAATTTGCCACTTCAGCATCTAAAAGAACTTCATTTTGCAAAGGAAACTTCCTTACAATGTAATCACAGGCTGAGGAAAAGTACTTTCTAACACATTGAAAAAATTCTTTTTTCTCATGATCTTTCAAAGAATTTACAAGTTCCCTGGTTTGATTTCCAATTATAAGATCATTGTCATCCTTTTGATTTGCCAAACTATTATAGGCAACACGAATCAACACACTGTTTTTCACAACGGACGGTTTTACAAACTTAGTATAAAGTTCTTTCAAAAGATCATTAAGAATTTGGATAAGCAGGGGAGATTTTGGCAAAGCTGATTGTAGAAGGGTATTTACACTTTCAAAAATCTTAATGGTACTTAACACAAAACTACAATATGCTTTGTTCAAATCCGAAGAAAGAAGATAGAAAATCCTTTCCTCCCGGCTAATAGAAGACTGTTTCTTCTTCCCTTCAACTTCTTTAACAAAGTTGACCTTTGAGGAGTCTTCTAAGCATTTTCTTTTTAAAGGGTTTGATTCTGTGTGTTGGCTTTTCCCTTTTAAAGCATTTTGATTAGAAGCAAAGTTGGTTTTCGGAATCTTATATGCCGACAAATTTGATGGGATCTGTGGTTTCGTTTTGGTCTCTTCGTGGAAATATTTTAGCAATGCATCCCACTGTTCAATAAACCTTCCTAATGCTCTGCCTAAGGATAACCATCTCGTGCATACATGTTTCAGAATTTTTCTCGTTTCTCCAGAGCACAGTTCTTGGAAATTCTTTAGGTTTTCTTTCCTTTTTACACTTTTTTCCAGATAGAAAAACACATCAATCAGAAGCTGGTCAATATTTAATGGTAAAGCAGCTGTAGCTTTTTCTGCTGCCAAATTAATTAAGTGGCATGGGCATTCAATAACAATTAATTTTGTTCTTTTTTGAGGAAAGAGGCTATACCCTTTTTGTCACCCACCATGACATGAGCATTATCTGCACCAAATGAAATGCAGTTTGATGTTGGGATGTTAAGTTGTTTCAACTCATTAATTACCAAGGAGGCAATATTTTCCTCCGTAGCGTCTCCATTTAACAATGGAAGACGCAAAAGATGAGTTTTCATTTCATTAGAAACATCACAGAAATATGTGACAACGATGGGGTAAAGCTTCCAACCGCTGTCGTTACTGCCATCGATTGACACCAAAAATGCTGAATTCTGGAGAGCAGCTATCGTTTTACTTTGTGCATCGCAAGCAATTTCGTTCACAATAATGTTTTCGTGTGAGCACAAGCATATTTCTGAGCAATCTTGGAGTCGGGAAACATCCGTCTGAAAAGTTGACCGGCGTGATCGGCAGCACTTAGCGGCACGTTGTGATCGACGAGAAATGCAGTAAACAAACACTCTGTCAAAATGACATCGGAATCCGAATTCGTAGCCGAATTTGAAAAAAAATCATCCACTTTCTTTGACATTGTCGAAGCCGAAGCTTTAACTTCATGCTTTTTAGACTTAACATGCTTCACAATGTCGCTTCTTCCACCGTGACTTATTATGAAGTCGCACACGTTGCAAAATGCATAGTTATTTCCTTTGAAGGATTCTTTAATTGTTGGAAATTCGGCTTTGTAGGCAGGCCGAAAATATTGAGAATACGGTTTTTTTTAACTCATTTCGTAACAACGACGGATTAAGAAAATTCGTACCACGTGCAAACAAAAAATTACTGTTTCTTCTTCCCTTCAACTTATTTAACAAAGTTGACCTTTGAGGAGTCTTCTAAGCATTTTCTTTTTAAAGGGTTTGATTCTGTGTGTTGCCTTTTCCCTTTTAAAGCATTTTCATTAGAAGCAAAGTTGGTTTTCGGAATCTTATATGCCGACAAATTTGATGGGATCTGTGGTTCGAAGTAGTCGGTAATTGGTGGTAAAACACGATGCAATTGGCAAAGATCTCTGAATTGGCGAAAAATTCTAAAATTTCGACAAAAATCACTAAAAACACTTAAAAAAGGAAAAAAATCGTAAAAAATGGATTACGATCGTAAAATCGTAAAGACAAACGCATTTTCGTAAAAATTACGAAAAATTCGTAAAAGTTGGCAGGTATGAGAATCAGCCAAAAAAATGCCCATTGCAATTCTATAGGTTTTACATTTTAATAAAACCCACTCCTACCTAGTTCTTAGATCCATAAACAAATTTACCTTGCCAATGGCAGCACTGTAAGACAATCGGGAGTAAAAATTGATCCTAAACACCAATAAAAAGAGACATGTTGCTCAAATTAGTGACCAATCTATTTTATATTGGCACTGATTTCGTATAAAAATATCTTAAATATATTTATACATCATTATTTACAGAATATATTTGTCACTTAAAGTTCTTCTTACTCATATTTTTATAAATAGTATACCTTATTTTTAGAGTTGTCAATATTCTATGGCAGAAAAAAATAGACTTTAATGGTCACAATTTCGTATAAAAATACTTTATATGCATATAATATTTATACACGGATTATTTCTACAAATCAATATCTCCTCATTACAGAACATTTATCCACTTTAAGCATTTAATGATGAATCACAAAGTTGTAAATTTAAGACACTTTCACTACCTTCTTGCATCTGTGTAGCTCAGTGAGGTCTGTGCCTTTGAATTAGATAAAGTCTCATTACAGAAGCAATAAATGTTGCAATTACAAAAATTCCACAAATTACAGGTACAGCTGATAACAGTCGAAATCCTTCATAATCACTAAAGGCTATGGCATCTTCTGGATCAATCCTGAAATATAAAAAATTTAAAGTTTATAACATATAAAGTACAAAGTCACAATCACAATGTCCTTAAAATCAATCATAGATAAATTTTATAAATTTCTACCTCTTTCTCTCTTACACAATTTATTTTATGTATTTTATGTGTGTAGTTAAATATAACTTTTACACTATGACGGAAAAGTCAAAATACACGAGCACGTGCATTTAACACTGAATAAATGGGTATCTTGGTAATTTGTGTAGAAATTGAATAAATTTAATTGACCACTGTTAGCTGTAACCATAATTCCATTCTCATATTGCTTTCCAGTAATTTCCAGAAGCAGATAGCATGAGAAATATCTTGTGACCAGTTGAAATCTATAAAAGAGAGCGTTTTAGTTAGTTGCTTAGTTACTGTTATTGTGAGTTATTTAGCTCCATGAGAAGTAAGATTAGCTTTCTCTTTGGATGCACTTTGGTTTTTGCTGCCGTAGCCAAAGAAGTTGATAAAGAAATGCATTGTATTTAACATTTTTAGAAGTCTGAAGTATAACTATTAATTATTACTGTGCGATATTGCGAACACTTGTACGAATATCTCTGAGGAAAATTCCAGAGTTCTGATATATTTCTTTTGATAAGAATAAATTTTATTAACCTATTATTGGACTTCTGCATTCAATCTATTATGAACCTGTACGCATGCAACACTTTTTAGTGTCAGAAGTGGGATTGAATGCCAGTGACAAGAGCAGTGGAAGAACAATTAAGGCAGTTGGTGGCAGCCTTTGCTGCATGTAAAGAAGAGATGAAGGCTGGACAAGAATACGTTACAGAAGAGATCAAAACCATTCAAGAAATGATAGAAGTTGGTCAAGGACAGATGAAAGCTGGTCAAGTATCTGTTAAAGAAGAGATGAAAGCTGCTCAAGAGTCTGCTAAAGAAGAGATGGAAGCTGTACAAGAAAAGATTCGAGCAGGTCAAGAGAAAATGAAGAGAAATTACCTGCATAAAAGTAAACAAATTCGAGGTTATGGACGGCAGAGTAGACATGGTTGAAGACAGAGTTGAAGAAATTCAAGAAAAAGTTTCTGCAGTGGAACAACAAATTGAAGAAAGAGTTTCTGCCATCCAGGAACAAATCAAATAGCAAACTGAAGAAAGGGTTTCTGCTGTTGTCACCAAAGAAGTTGACACCTTAAAGAAATGCATAGCAACAGCAGGAAACAATTCTAATGGTTTCAAATTTTTACCTGTCCCTTCTCATCCGTCTTTGAAGCTATGAACTTGTGATGGAAAGACCTCCTGGCAAGTATATAAGACACAATTTTCTGTAGTGCTGGACATGAGCAAGAACACAGTACCAGCAAGAACAGAATTCCTACTTCCTGAATCCATAGGCGAAATCACGGATTTCCGGTTTGGTGTATTGGAATACCCCAAGAACTGTAAGAGCCCAACAGGAGTACAAGTAGCCTAAACACTCGTCAACCTATTGAGGACTATTATTATTTTAAGAAAGCTGGAGTGATTGGTACTGCAGTGACCAATGATAAACGAAACATTAATACTCCAGAATCCATATCTTCAGAGAGTATTACATCGGAATTATTGCAGAATGTGCAATTAAACGATGAAGAGAGGAATGCTTCTGAATGTATCATTCAAGATCTTCAAGATATTTTCTCCTGCTCGTCTTCTGACGTGAGTCGAACCAGTTTGACGCAACAGAGAATTGATACCGGTGATCATCCATCAATCAACATCCAAAACATCTACTGATTGCTAAACAGGAAGCGATACGAACACTTTTAAAAGACATACAAGAAAGTGATGTCGTCGAGCCTTCAGAAAGTCCATAGGCATCTCCCATCATCCTCGTCAGGAAGAAAAATGGTTCAACTACATTTTATGTTGACTGTAGCCAGCTGAATGAGGTTATGAAAAAAAGACAGCTAGCCTCCTCCTAGAACTTATGACATTCTGAACACTCTTTCTGGAAGCAAATGGTTTTCGACCCTTGATTTAAAGAGTAGATATTGGGAGGTAGAGATACATCATGATGACTGAGAAAAGATGGCTTATACTACTGAACAAGAACTTTGGCAGTTTGAGGTGATGGTGTTTGGATTATGTAAAGTGCCGGCAACATTCGAACATCACATGCAGACCATGCTGAGAGGTCTTTCTTATGAAGCCTATCTGATATACCTCGATGACACCATCATCAAAATTAACATATTTAACACCCTTTTAGTTCGACTGACATATGTCAAACCACACAAAAAGGTATGCTACAAATTTTGCAAGAATTATATCAGAGATACTAAGCTTGCTTTTTGCCTAATGTAAAAATGCTTAAGTTTGTTTATCGTGGAACAACAAAAAAATTATCAGACACCACCAGAAAAAGTAAAATTTCTACAAGAAGTGCAAAGAGGATGGAAAAGTGACTCCTGATGACGTCATAATAAATAGGAATTTTTTTCATCCACAACAGTACATATTTTAAAGGCATACTGTTTAATTATCCAACCATTAAAAAAAAGAAAAATGCACAGCCATTATCTTTTGTTTTCTGCAGAGTTCTTTCAGAACACAAGAGAAATATGAATAAAAGCACTGTTTTCCTTGTTTTGAAGTGCATTTGGTACTTATGTATTACCCCATCAACTGTGAAGCTTTTGCTAAGCATGATTTAGTGGCAGTTATGTATAAGTGTAACACTATTTTACATACAGCTTCCTGTAAAATCTGAGAAACAAAAATAATGCAACTCAAAGCCTTTTAAAAACATGAAAACAAAGCGGGTGAAATACCGATTGCTTATTAAATAAGAGGCTTCAAGAAAGATTAGTAGGATCTCCTTTAATTTTCATGGTTCAATGGCAACCAACTTTTGCAGTTGACAGGATAATATGTAAATATATATAATATTATATCAATCATACAAATGCATCAGAGAGATATATAATCAATCATTAATTTTTTAATCAATTTTAGTTTTTTTTGGGAGAAACTATTCACCTATTGCTCCTGAAATGAATAATATCAAAAGCTTTAGATATGTAAAATTGATTGTGGATAAGATCTGTTGAAATATTTCAATACTAATATAAGCAGTTATGGTTTACATTACGAGAGAATAAAAAAATAAATGGATATGATAGAACTTAAAGTAGCAATAGTACAACGAGCAATATTATGTTAAATATTTTTGTGTGCATCTAAAGAAATAGTGATTTAAGTTTTATATTACAAGCAATGACTTCATATTTTAATATAATTTTTATTTATTTATATCAATCAGTTTGACTGCAAATGTATCTTTAGATTTAATATAGGCATTAATAAAAGATAAATAAGAAAAACTTACATGATTGTATTTGATGATACAGCAAGATCTTCACTTCCTTGTAGGACATGCATGAAAACACTGTCTGAAAGAAATGTTTGAACTTTTGTTATAAGTATTCCTAACTCTTCATTGGTGACAGCTTTTGGAGGACAGATAGAAAAATCTAAGTAGATCTGTTTGAACACAGATAGTGTTGCATTAACAATATAGTTCATAGGAATTTCAAGTTTGGAAGCAATAGCCCATAGAGTGCTAACCTTGAAATTCTTAAAATTATTTCCAGCTGAAAGTTCATCAAATGTAGGTCTTGTAAAATATATTCGGATGGATATAACTAAAAGAGAAAAAAGAAGTTAGTGACATTAAAACATGCACTTTATATTGCAAGCATTGTATTTACTCAAAAATAAGTCTCCCCTTTTTTTGTTCTACAGTAAAAGCTTGACTACCCAAAAAGCTTAAGAAATGCCGAATGTGGGATATGTGAAAATTTCTGGTAGTTGAATGTATAAAATTTGCAGTTCACATTAGAAAAGCCAAATGAATGTAAGAAAAAAAAATATTCTAAAATTATAAAAAGAGACACTTGTTACCAAAGCCTACATTAAAAATTAAGTAAGACTCGGTGTGTGTGTGTGGGGGGGGGGAGATTTCAAGCTTAACCCTCTCAGCGTTACGGCCGGATTTTTCCGTATAGAAGGCTGCCTTCTATATTCGTTACACATGAACATTTCTGCTATTTTTTAATATATCTAATTTCGGTTTGGATTTATTGGAAGAAAAGAAATCAAGGTACAAAATGAAAGAGTAATTTTTTAATTAAAATCAAGAAAATAACACTTGTTCATGACATTTTGAGGAACTTTGAAATTTCAAGGCTAAACCCGTAACGCTCGGAGGGTTAAAAGCCAACATACTTTTGTAAGCCTTAAACATACAGAAGTAGCACTTAATGGATTATGAAATATCATCGACCCTGAAAGTTAGCACATTCCCCTACCGCTAAATTTACACCAAGCATAGCAGAAAGAATTTGAAGAAACAGATTGCTCTTCATTTAGTTACATAATTATCAGGCACGAATTATGGATGCAGAATATTAAAAAATTTAAATCACTTATCATAATTTTCCATGCTGCATTAGTGAGTGTTTATCCATTTCCAAATAAAATTGTCTATAATACCCTTAACACAACTTTTCTTGATGCCAGGATCCTGTAACTTTCAAAATACTCAATTGCATGCTGTTCCATAGAAGAAAAGTCTCAAATTTAAAATTGTTTTCAAAATTGGAGGGAATGACAGAAAAATAGCAGTGAACCTGTACCCTTTACTAAACTAAACCCTGTATATCAAGAATTAATCATGTTTATATTAAAGCATAGCAAAGACCTTATGATTATTTATGCTGTCATGCTTATCAATTATTGACAGTAAACTGCATTATTTGGTGAGTTTTCATATGTAGAAAATGGTTTGACAAGCAAAATACCAATAAGGAGTGCCCAGTTCCAAGGATTAATTCTTGGAATAATATTATGGATACAATGGTATACAATAGGGATGTTTAAGCAACATTTTTGAAAAGAAAACCGCATAATGGTATTCATATTTTAGATGTTACAAGCAAGATTATGAGCAGAAGTGTTATATGGGTTTCATAATGCCCTTATAAAACTCTCATTTGCATAATTTTTCACAAAGAAAATATTTTAAAATAGTCTGGTTAGTCGGGCTTTTACTGTACTTTTATTTTTGTTCTAAAAGCCAACGTTACTTTTACTTTTTGTTCTAAACTGTGGTAGCATCTTATAATTGAGAAGTTACGTAAACTAAATTGCATAATGCGAAGTGTTTGATTATTACATTATGTAAATAATTACACTATTTAAATACTAAATAAACAATACAGGTAATTACAGTACTTCTAAATTGTATAACTACATTAATTATTATAGCTATGCCTAGAAGTGCAATTTCAGTTTTAGCCTGCATTAACTTTATTAGTTGACTGGAATGTCTGAAAACATATAGCTAACAATATATCAATAACAATGTCCTTGCCTAAATGTAACAGTTCAAAAATTTTTTGAAGAAAGGGGAAGGGGGAACTAAGATTCTGTTAGAACCATTGCAAGACAAATATTCATTTATACTTTGGTATTTTAAATTTTGTACTTAAATGTAGGGAGAGTCATACAATCAACCAGGTCTTATATTCAAGTAAATGCAATAATAAAGCAACATTTTTTACAATATTTTTTTAACTATTAAAAATTGAATATTGTATTCTTTAACAATAAATGACAGCAAACAAACAATTTTTAATCTGAGATCATCATAAATAATCTATAGTTGATATCAAACATAAATACATTAAGTTTTATTTTTCAAAGTTAAATGAATTAGCAAAAAGTAACATACTTGTGCATATACAGCTGAACTTTCACTAAATAAAGTCTTGGTCATGCGAGAGTTTGTCAAAAAAGTTATATAACATTATAAAGTTTATTACTCACTAAAATTTTCACCAGGAAGACACATTCCAGCTTTCACAAATGGTTCTTCAGAATGACAAAACTTAAGATCTTGTGGGCAATATACAGTTATATTACCTATTTCAACCTAAAAAATATACATGAAAATAATGTATTTTTTCTCAGATTATAATATAAAATGAAAAATTCTTCAAATTTTGAACAAGTTGACAAAATACACAAGTGTTTAACAATATGCAGTTACAAACAACAGCAATATTTACCTTGTCTCTATACTGACAAGAAATCCATTTCGAATTTACAAGCACTTCATACACATTGGATGTTTTACACTTCATAACTAAACATGCTGGTTTGATCTGAAAATAGCAAATGGTTAAATATTAAATGACATAATGAAGACAACAGTGAATACAGTTCATGAATAATTCAGTTCAATTCCTAATAATACATGAATATTTCTCCCATTTTAGCATAACATCCGTACTTTTAAGATCTTTTCCTTTATATCTAGAACACATGATCCATTCTTTGGATGTAAATCCTTGTGTCTTGCAAGTTTAAGGACATGCTTTTGTTAATTTTACTACAGTTAAATATATATATAGTACAAAGTCTGAGATTGTGATGTCTTGTATCTGAAATGATCTAAAATTTGGACCTTAAAGCCACCAACCAACAACCGATGAAGCAGATTTAATTCAATCCAATAAGTTCAAATGAAATGCAAAATGCATATAATTTAATATTCCGTACAAGGAAGTCATGTGGTGTACACATCAGATTTTTTACTTCCTTGTACAAAGTAAAAAGGAAGTATTGTAACCGTGCAAATTTCGGATATCATATTTCAACGAAAATATCTATTCTGACCACTATCAAATTGAATTTAACGATGTTTTTGCATGACATCTGTACGTAAGGATAGAATAAAAGACTCCTCCCCCCAAAATGAAAATTATAAAAATAATTTAAAATGGATTCTGAACAGATTTTTTCATTGCATCCGTGCATACATATGTATGCATGTATGTATCTTGCATAACTCAAAAATAGTAGCCTGAGAACATTGAAATTTTGCATATAGGACTGCTATAACATGTAGATGTGCACCTCCTATTTTGATTGCAATCGGCAGCACCAAAAGTATATATATATATCCACTCTGTTACTCGGCTCAGTGAGCTCAGTCTCTTTATTCTTACATGTCTGTAAATTGTGCATTTTCCCATTTAAAAATGATTGAACTATGTTGTTTTTACCTTACAGTTAAGATTTTTATGCCTTTAGTTAGCCTGCATGTTATAGTTGTAGAATTATCAACAATTTAAAAGTTGCTTAAGTACTAAGCCTAATTTTTACTTCCTTGTACGAAATAAAAAGGAAGTATTGTAATCGAACAAAAATACCAATTTTTACCGCAATCGAATGTAATTTAATGATGTTTTTGAGTGACATTCGTACGTAATGGCGTCTGTACGAACGTATGTATATATCTCGCATAACTTAGAAACGAGTAGCCTCAGAACGTCGAAATTTTGTATATAGGACTGCTATAAAATGTAGATGTGCACCTCCTATTTTGGTTGCAATCGGCCGAACCAAAGAAGGTATATAAATTTATCTATCTCTATATCTACTCTGTTACTCGACTCAGTGAGCTCAGTTTTTTTATTCTTATATGTTGGTAAATTGTGCATTTTTTGCTTTAAAAATGATTGAATTATGTTGTTCTTATCTTCCGGTTAAGGTTTTTATGCCTTTAGTAAATTTGCATTCAAGATTTGTAGGATTATCAATATAAGTTGTTTGAGTGCGGCTAAGCCTAATCAATTTTCTCATGGCAGACATATTTATTTACATTTCAAAATTACGAGAATATTGGACTTGTTGCCAATCTAGGAAAACTAAGCTTCGCAACAACAAAGATAACACTTTCTTTTATTATTGCGAATTAAATCATGCTCAATCCATTCTGGAATTTATTCGAGGAAATAAGTGTTTAAGTTTTACTTCACAACTTTTAATACAGATATTTTGAGTTTTTATGTATTTTAGCCTTGTCGCGGAGTGAGGACTGAACTAATTGAATGAGAAATACTATATCGTCTGTGAAAAACTGTTTCTTTCTCTCTCTTTTTGTTTGTTTAATTTCTTTTACGCATTGTTTTAGATTTATTATAGTATTTGAATAGAACAGGTGGCAATGATTAGATAATTCTTCAGATGATATACATAACTTTCGTGCATTCTGAGTTATAAAATGAATGAGATGTAATGCTGTTAAGTAAAACTAGTGCGCCAGAGTGTCGCCATGTAATAAATATAATGGTAAATAAATATAGCTCATTTTGTGTGCATTAAATGTTTAAGTGTGCATTTATTCTATTGTTTTGTGTGCTATGGATGAAGTAGATTTAATTCAATTCAATAAGTTTAAATGAAATGCAGGAAAAAAATGCATATTATTTAATATTCCATACAAGGAAGTCGTGGTGTAGACATCAGATTTTTTTTTATATTAGCAATATGGTAACCTTATGTTGACATTACACTTGGCGATAATTACCTATTTAAGTGCACTAAGAAAATGCTTATGAGAAAAAACGTTTTTATGTGATATGAAATGTTGATGAGGAAAAATTTAACAAAAATTTCTATCCATATACTAAAAATAGATTTTATTAATGGTACTCATAGGCCAAAAGATTATATTTAGTGCTATTTGAATTAAAAATAACTGATCTGTTATTCACCAAGAAACCCGGAACTGGCATCAGAGCTTTTATGGCTACACTGGGTGGCAGAATTTAGGGAAGACAAAATTTTTGGAATTTAGAGAAGCACTGAGTAACAAAATTAAGGAATGAAAAATTTAAGGGTGATAATAATTTAGTATTTAGGGAGAACTTAATAGCAGAATTCAGGATCCGCATCAAGAGGTAAAGATATCTAGTGCCGCCTTAAGTATACGTGGGAATTTATTTATTCAGGACTCAGATAAACCTTAGGCATGTGCGAGAAATAGACATAAATATAATAAATAACTAAACTAATACAATTCAGGTTTAATTGTTTCAGTGCACGATAGAAGCAAGACAAAATTAAGCAGAAAAATCTTGTCATTCGTCGCCAGTCTAATGATACATAGCCAATAATGTATAGTGGATACTATTAAGCTAGGCTAAAATTATACTTTACTGATTCTAAGGAATTTGAGTTAATATAGCAGACATCGCTGTTCCTTAATTTTTTGATTTGATCCAACTTATTATTTTTTGCAGGCTGCTATTATTACAGCAATTTTATGAAAATTAAAGTTTGAACTTTCGATTATGTTAAAAAGAGTTTCTAATTCTGGAGATGCAAGAAGATCTACAAAGTGAAAGCATGTTTGTTTCAATGTCCATTAAACAAAAAGTGGAATTGCTGCAAAAAAATGGATAAAGGTATATATCCGTCTCAAATTATGTGTTGAGTATGGTGTTGGAAACTCAACTGTGTATGACATAAGAAAACAGAAAAAGGAATTTTTTGAATTTTTTGTGGATTCCGAAATCCCACTTGCAATGAATAGCAGAAAAGTTATTCATTATGCTAAAAATGATGACTGAACGGATCAGACAGTGTCACAGCAAGGGCGTGCCATTGATGGGTCCAATGCTAATGGCTCAAGCCAAACTGTTTCATGAGAAAATGATTTAGAAACTGTATGCACAAATTTGACAAACTGGTTAACTGAATTTAAAAATTGCCATGGTATAAGGCAATTAAATATTCAGGTGAAAATGCTTCAGCTAATACTGAAGCTGCTCAACTACTTGCAGATGAATTCACTGAACTCATTAATAGTGAAAAGTTATCTCCAGAACAAATTTACATCCTTAGCCTTTCTTGTCTAATATAATAATCAATATTCAACCCACTTCCCTTTGCGTTTCAAAAAAAAAAAAAGGATTTCATCAAATTCTAGTATTTTATTAGTCCCCCTAATTTTAATACACTCTCTGCTTAGAACACTATAAGTACAAAACTTCACAGGTAACTGTTCCAATCTACTACTGTTTGACTAGTCATATACAGCTGATCATATCATGTTCCTTAAAATATACTTTTCTGATGGTAGGATCGCATAAGTTTGAAAATAGTCCACTGCTTGCTGTTCTGTAAAAGGCAGGCTCAAAATCTTAATTATTTTTCTCAAAATGAAAAATTAAATAAATAAATAAATACAGCACTAAGAGTTAATTTATATTTTTGTTCATGAAAACAAAATGTGGCCAATCAAGAAATAGTCTGAGTTACATCAATCAAAAGCACAGACATTAAAAGCGTATTGTTACATCACACTTGCCCATAATTGACATTAAATCACGCTGCACAGTGACATTTTTCCAGTCTATGGGATGATACATAAGTACCAAAAGATTCACCAGATGACTTCATAAAGCATAGCACTGCATCTGAATATAACTGAATGTCATCAGAACTCCTATCAGCATTTTCCTTCGACCATACTATATTATATGAACTATGATGCATTCTAAATCAGATAGCATATTTTAAAATAAAGTATGTAGCAAGTTATGACTTTTTTGGGAATGGGACACTAAGTGAAAAATTGTTTTTTACTGCAATAAGTGAATATACATACTTTTTTTCTCATAGACTGTTTCAGTATTTTGCATGAGCTGAATTAAAATACGAAGGCAACTTAATTCAGGAAGTTTACTCTGTGGTAGTCTTGTGCACAAACCAAAAAGAATACCACTAAATACATAAACTGACCAAAATACATACAAAAAAAGAAAAAGAATACTAATAAATTAGCAAAAATTACTACAGAATGACTACAGTTATGAAACAGTTAAAGTTTTGGAACAAAAATGGCTTTTCTCTCTGAAGTGTTTTGCTCTCTTCAATGTTCGTTTTAACCCTGATGGAATAAAAATATGACATATAATAACTGGAAATAAACCTAATGCCACTGTTAACACATATAAATGATGAATATTCACATTTTTAAAATATATTCTAAATGAAAACTTTGGAAAGATAAATAGAATATTGTAAATTTTTTACATATATAAAAAAGAATTTTTTTTTTGCCACAAAAAACATTGGGAGTATAAATAAGTCTCCTCTGTTTGATAAAAAAATTATGCCACCAGTTAGTTACGGTTAAAATTGTCTGATGTAAAACGTCATATCATACAGTTGGACATCTGGAAAATATAAAGTTTCGAGGTGAATAAGCGTTATTTGTGAGAACTTTTGATTTACTTCTTTAATTTGCAGAGACATGAAGCTGAGGCACAGCGATTGCTTGTAGGAGCATAGAGTGAGGCTGCCTTAAGTGAGAGAAGTTGTCATGAGTTGTTTAAAAATTTTAAAAATGGTGAATTTGACATTGAAGACAAAGAACGTAACGAAGGATGAAAGTGCACAAAGATGAGGAACTGAAAGCATTATTGGAGGTTGATTCATGCCAAATGCAATTAGAACTACTCAACAAGCAATTCACATCCTTTTACATCATTGGGAACGATTCAAAAGCAAGGAAATTAGGTTCCGTGTGAACTGAAGGCGAGAAACCTTGAATGCCTATTTCTTAAACGTGAAATGCTGCTTGCCAAGCATAAACAAAAGGTTTTTTGCATTGTATAGTCACTAGTGATGAAACATGAATCCATTAGGATAGCTCTTTTGCAGGACCGAATTATAACAAAACTTCATCTGGTCCAGAAAAGGCTTATTTTTAGGTGCTACTACTTCCTTACCTGAAGTAGCAAGCCAAAAGGAGAAATCATGGGGACCACTTGGCCATGCTTCAACACTGACAGCCAAGCTGAATATTTATGGAAAGAAATCATGTTGTGTATTTGGTGGGATCAATTTGGTGGCATATATTATGAGTTGCTCAAACCCAATGAAACCATTACTGGGGTTCTTTGCTGAGCTTTCAGCCAAGTACTCAAAGAAAAATGCACCCACTACTACTTCAGACATGATAAAATTATTCTCCTGCATGATAACACTCATTCACATGTTGCGGTGCCAATCAAAACCTATTCAAAAACACTCAAATGAATGTATTTCCCTTCCTGCTGTATTCTCCAGACATTGCTACTTCTGAGTACTATTTGTTTCAATTGATGATGCGTACCTTCTCTGATCAGTGTTTCAGATTATACGAAGACACCAAAAATTAGGTTGATTTGTGGATAGCCTCGAAATATGAAGTGTTCTTCTGATGCAGTATCCATATGCTGTTAGAAAGGTGGGAAAAACTAATGGCTAGTAATGGACAATACTTTGAATAAAGCATAATGTACCATTCTTTCACAATAAATGCCCAATTTTTGATAAAAAAATGGCAGAGACTTATTTGTACTCCCAATAATGTACTCACTATTTTTAGAATAAGGCTACAAGTAATTTTTCTTACGTTTAAGTTAAGAATATAAACATCTGATACTGATAATAACAAAAAAATTTAAAAAAAGGTGCCAGTTTAAGTTTATAATAACTATAACTCAGTTATTATAAGCTTATAAAGATAAGCTTGTAATAACTGACATCCTTTGAATTCTCAAAAGAAAGAATTTTCGATTTATATTTCATACTTAAATGATATGAATTTGCATTTAAACAAATCATTTAAAATTCAAATAATATATCTCAGCCAGCTTGAAGAAATCAAAATATTCAATGCCTTTAAGTATTATAAAATTTAACAAGCTATAAAAGGCAGAATTCACTTACTCAGATCACTTTTCTATGTGCATTTTCGAAGAAATTTAAACATTTCTAAAATTTAAGGAGCAATTGCAAAACAAAATTTATTTATTTTAGTGATTATAAGTTTCACAATGGAAGAGACAATAATTAAACATTTTAATTGGCTTTCAGAAAATGTTAGTTACAGAAACTTCAACAAATGTTTCTTGCAAACGTTAAGAATTTTCAGTTAACTTACTAGTGCATAACGAACATTTTATTAGCTTGCTTGTTCTCCTCTATGGGAACTATAAGGAAAACTAAACTTTGTATTTACAAAAACCATTCTAAATATTTTAAAACTGGGCATAAAAATTTTAATCTTACTTCCTTTTCTCCCTCCTGCATCATCATGCATCGTGGTTCTTCCCTAGTAGCTCTGAAATCAACTTCATAAAGTTTTTCTTCATTATTGAGACATTTTTTCTAAGAGACAAAGATTTATCAGAAGGAGTAATAGCTTATAACTAGATAACTACAAAATGTTCAAATTCATGCAATCAATATATATTACATAAACATATTAATAGGAAATAAATGGAAAAACATTCAAAAGAAATTAACAATCAATACAGATAGTCACTGAGTATTAAGTCATATAAAAAAGGGGGGATGAGAACTGGATATTTCTCCATACACATATTACTTCCATTCTTCAGCCCTACTTAATCATTTAAAACTTTATTCATTAAAACCATTCAATTCATAAAACTTACTGAAGAATGAATTTTATTCAGTTAACATACCATAATTCCTCGTGTATTCCCCCCCCAGCTTTTGTGCCAGGTTCTGAAAATTCAAAAAATATTCAAGTAGCTTTTCCTTCCCTCTATGTATTCAGACAATGAGCTCTCTAAATTTTACAATAGATTCAGCCATGTAGTAATTGTTTTTATCTTACTAACAAAGACAAACCCTCCCAAACTACTAGTGTGAATTTGCCCTTCTAACTGTTGAACTTTATGTCAGGCTAACACAAGATCTGACCCATCACAGCAAAGCACACAAAAACTGACATTCAGTCTATGATTTTGACAAGTCAGCTGCACACTCATCTTAAACTATTTGTAGAGCCATTAGAATTGTGTCAGAAAAGTGAAGAAATCTACAATGCCCTCACCGGGATTCAAACTCTGGACATCCTAAATATGTATCAAATATGCTTCCAGTTACACCATGAAGGGATGCGGAAAGGAGGGAGAAAATACTTACATATTCTCTCTTTTAAAGGACGACTGGGGATTATGAGACCGAATTGCTAAATTCTGGCGATGAGAAATTATTGTTTAGCCCCTTTTAGTTTGGGTGAGACTTGCAGATTCATTTAGAATTTTTCATTGTCAGGAAACTGAAGAAATCTGCAATACCCTCATCAGGATTCAAACTCTGGATCTCCCACATATGTGCTGAATACCATACTTACCAGTTACACCATGAAAGCATGGGAAAAGGAGGGAGAAAATAGTTTATATATTTATGGATGATTTGAGACCTACAGAGCAGTAGAGAAAACAATTAGACAAGTGGGGTTTCAATCACAGAAAAGTAGAAATGAAGATATCTTACTAGATATGCAATGTTAATTTTACTACGTATTCTTATTGGAATATAGGTTTCTTTTAAAGAATTAATATTGTACTAGTTATCTGTAGTTTATCCATGACTACATTCAATTTGTTTTAGAATAATAAATCAACTATATTATAAATTAAGAAAACAAGAATTCCAAATGAAAATGATTTTGATCATGACTAAGTAATATCAATATAATAAATTCAGATTGACTGAGACAAAATGAAACCGCATTTTAGTCTAATAAAGTTGTCAAAAGCCAAATAAAGTAAATGCTCAATTCAATTTAAAATTCAAAAAGAATAAAATTCTATATGATATACGCCTATGCTTGAAACATGTTATTGAAATGAATTATATACTAAGAACAAAATACAAGTTTAAATGGGATGGGGTAATTCTTACCAGAACGTTTCTCTTCACATTTCACTCCAGTACAAACACAGATAATAACATTTCATTAAGAATTTTGTATTATTTAAATGATTTTAGTGAAATTATACGTAACTTGTATCTCTTATATAATGTAATATCAAAGACTTCAGAAATGCAAGCATAGCTGGAAAAATACAGTTACAGAGCTTAAACCATTAATGGAGGTAAATGGCTATCTTGCCAAATTAGAGAGAAAAAGCCAAGCTGGTAACAGTTCTGTTGACTAATATTAAGGCCAAAGTTGGCAAGAAATCAATCACCAAAGGTTGTCAAACTTCGCGATCATTTGGTCCTATACCTGTGTAATTGGAAAGTGGTCCAATACCTATGTAAATGTAACTGTGTATGCCTTCCAGAAGTTTTGATAAATCTAAGTTACTCCATAGCAGTCCGACAAAAGGCCACTTCGGAATAATAAAGACTTTGCATATGATTCAAGAGAGTTTTTTCTGGACTAAAGTAAGGGCTGGTATGCAAAAGTGGTGCCAGTCTTGCAATGCCTGTGCAAGCCAGAAAGGACTGAAGAAATGCAGCAGAAGGAAGCTGTAATGCTACAATGTAGGAGCACCTTTTGAAGAATTGTGTTCGATAATCTGGGATATATCCTCATTGTCCCTGATTACCATACAAAGAGGCCAGAAGCATACCCTATATCTGATCAAGAAAGTATCATGCTAGCAGAGGTAATAATACAAAACAATCCAGGTTTGGAGTGAGTCTTCAATTCATTCCAATTCCAATCAAGAAAGGAATTTTATTTAGGTTTAACTAAAGAACTATGTAAACTTCTCACCATAGACAACACCTTTACATCCACAGTCAGACAGCATGGTAGAAATGTTGAACCATCCAAGAACCCGGATGTCCTTGAAGAATTACATAGCAGTCTAGCAGAAGGCCACTTCAGAATAATGAAGACGTTGCATAGAGTTTGAGAATGCTTCTACAGGAGTAATGCAAGAGATGACATGTAAAAGTGGTGCCAATCTCATGATGCCTGTGTGACTTGGAAAGAACTGAAGAAACACAACCGAATGAAGCTGCTTACAATGCGGGAATGCTTTTTGAATGTATCGCCTTTGAAATCTTAGGACAAACTGCTGATGGCAACAAATACATCCTCATTGTCATTGAATACTTTACCAAGTGGCCTGAAGCATTATCCTATTCTTGACCAGAGGCTATCATGGTAGCAGAGGTCATGATACAATATTGGATTCCCAGGTTCGGAGTACCTTTTCAGTTATATTCCAGTCAAGGAAGAAATTCTGCATTGGCTGTAATTAAAAAACTCTGTCAGCTACTTGGCATTGACTAAACCTAAATGTACCTTTACATCCCCAGTCAGACAGCATGGTAGAGAGGTTTAATTGAACCATCCTTAATGCCCTCTTGCTGATGGTTTCTACAAACAACTAGGACTGGGAGCAGAAGTTACCCCTATTCTTACTGGTCTACCACAGTGCTGTGTACAAGACTACTGGCTATTTATTTGCCATCCCAGATGCTCTATGGCCAAGATCTTCATCTGCCCTGTGATCTCTTGTTTGCTCATCCTCCATATGCAGCTTTATCACCCAAGGAGTGCATTTAGAAATATACAGACACGGTTTGAAGTGATGCACAATTTTGCATGACAGCAAGTCAACTTACTGACAGAGAAAATGAAGCTGCGATATAACACGAAAGCTACAGGACATCAATTCAACGAAAGTGACAAGATGTGGTTATGGAATCGGATTTGATGGAAAGAACTTGCTCTGTCGGGTTAAGATCCGGCAAAAAAGATGGCTGGGAAGTCATCCTTATGCTCCATGAACCACTCCAACACAATTTGAGCCTTGTGACATGGGGCATTGTGCTGCTGGAAGATTCCATTTCCAGTTGGGAAGACATATGCCATGTAAGGGTGCAACTGATATACAATTATATTCAGACAGTCTACAGCTTTTGTGGTCAGTTCTACCACAACTAAGGGTCCCACTGCTACCCATGAGAACAGCTTTCAAAGCATACCGCCACCACCAGCCCATATATGATGTGCTGTACGAGGGGGGGGGGGGCAACTGTTTGCCTGGAAGACGGCATACCCTGAAACAATCACCGATTTGATGAATCAGAAATTGTGATTCATCCGAGCAGGTAACCCCCTTCCACTTATCCATGGTCCAATCTCAATGTTCCCAGGCTCACTGCAGGTACAGTAAACAATGATGTTTGGGCAACAGAGGCACACGAGTGGGACGTCTTGACGCACAGCCTCATATCCAACAGTGTCTGCTGAACTCTGTGTTTCAAAACACTTGCACTTGGACCTGCATTGTATTGAGCTGTCAGGTGAGCCACTGTCTGGTGTCCATTTTGCTGTACAAATTGGAATAGTCTTTAACATCTTTTTTCTTTGATGATACATGAACTTTCAATATCTTAGTTTCTACTGCTGATTTCATCATCATTTATCCACTTTGCATAAATACTAACAAAGGTAGATGATGAACAAACTATCAGTCGTGGAGTTCCAGAGATACTCATTCTGAGTCTTTAGGCCATTGCAATCTGTCATCTATTATATTCTATATCAGCAGCCTTTCCCATCACTTACAAAAGTAATTGCAAAAATTATTCCTTACCTTCTCCAAGAGCAGTTAAATACCATTACCATTCAATCACGTGCTCTCCACATCATCCAGATAAGATCATTAAAAAGTGTGGGGATGGTCATAATGTTTTGGCTCGACGGCTGGTGTATTTTCTAGGATTGCAGTGTTTATTCCACATAAATACTTACAATATTTTATATAAAAAATATTTTGTAAAAAAAAAATACTTAGACTAAATTTTGTATAAAAATTTTGAGTGGAATAATTTGTAACAGTAATAGAATTAAGAGGCTTAACAAATTTACTGAGTAAAATACTTAAGTTATGAATATTATTCAGATATACTCACTGAAGTATTTGGCTTATAAATGCCACACGGATGATAAGGTACTACACTCTCACATGCACCGACAGTATAGTACTGTACATCACAACTTGTTAAACCAGAGCTGTAAAATAAGAGCTGTTAAAGGTAACACACAAAATAAAAGAATTACAACAGTCTCCCTCCCCCAAAACAAATGGTATTTATTGTATATGAACAAATTGTGTTATTAGATAAAAGAGCACCAGAAGTTATTGAGTAATTTTATGACCAGAAATTATAAAGCAATGCAAAAGAGTTTGTATATACATACGTTTATTCTACAATAAATACATGTGTACATGTGTGCATTTACATGTACACAGTATATGTGAATATGTATTCTTTTTTGAATTTAAAAACTTTCTGGATTTTAAATCATCAATTTAGTCTAGTAAGATGAAACACTGAAATTATAAAATTAAAAATACAAAGTTTCTATTTTTCAAATAATGAGCAAACTTCAAAATTTTTCTCTATACATATATAAACTACATATTTATCTGTTTCGTGTCATTAAATTTTTCTTCCAATTTAGCTGTTATTTTTTTTCTTTTCTTTTCCTTTTTTGTGCTAATCTTTTCTCTTTAATTTTATACAGACAGATAATTTGTTCAGTCCAAAGGTCCACTGTTCAAGTTTCATAACTGTCATGTTGAGGATTCCTACTAAACTATCAATCAAAATCTTTTCATTTTAATTTCTGTCATCTTCTTCACTATACGTAGTGATATCTTCTGGATTAAAAATCATTCTACAAATTCCGCTGCCTGTTAGTTGTTTGCTGATTGGGGCACTGCCATTGCAATAGAAAACTTATACATCACACAGCAGATTTTATGGTAAAGTATTTCAAAATATCTTGAATGATCTTGCCACTGTTAAAATTTAGCACAGACTTTAGAAATGTTACTTTATATCTGCATTTAAGTATGCAGAACAAACCAATATCCACTGACAGAATGAAGGATGTACAATTTGGAGAAAAGAGTAGGACAGAGACATTACCTTTCACTATAATTTTGAGTGAACTTACAAGCTTAACAGTTGTCTAAAATCAGGATAATTTTTTTATCATTTGGTAGACCAAATGATTTGAAATGAGGCTGACTCTCCAGTATGAGGTGATTTTTAAACCAATCATTCATTCATGCTTGTGTCATCCATGCTCTTTTACTTGAATAATTTATGATGGGAAAAGTCTTTACTTCTTAAAATGTCAGAGATCATGCATTTTTTTGATTACAAAAAGTTAACATTTGTGAATTCCTATAGAATTACACAAACCAAAATTGCTAGTCTCCCTTCGGAATCTTTGACAGTAGTTGAGGTCTTTTTCCTAAAGATCACCAAGAAATTTTGGGACATATACTGCCAGAAGAAAATACTTTTATCAATGTAAAAATCTGTTCTGGAGATAGCTTTTTCACTGTTCATGAGCTTGAGGAACTACTCTGCAAATTGCTCCAGCTGCTTTATTCACGACTGATGCTTTTTCACCTCAACATTTTAACTGCCTTATACCATGAAAAATTTTAAAGTTGAATAATGAACCATTTAATTTGTACAGTAGTATGAAGTCCATTTCATTGTGAAATATTTTTGTTTGAGCCATTAGCACTGAACTCATCAACAAGCATGCCCTAACTGTGACACTATCTCATCCATTGTTGTAGCCCATAGAGATATGAAAAGGAGAATATGTGTCATAAGGAATTATTAATCAAGGAATAAAATTATGTGTCTTGTTATCTACAAAGTATTCAATCCCTGTAATTTTTTTTCTTCAACCATGCAATTACACCGGCATCATCTAAAACAAATGGCTATAATTATTTGCATCTTGCTGGCTAATGCACCGGACCACCCCTACCAATCCATGTTCAGGATACATTGTATTCAGGTGGAGACATGCATCAAGACTGCAATGTGAGGAAGCATATGGAACCATATGGCACAGTGCATCACAGCGAGTACATGCATGTCATTCAGTAGCTGCAGCAATACTTGCTGAAGAAAAATGAGATAGATTGCACCTGTCAGATGCTGGGGCAATAAGTACGACCCCCTGGTCTTTGATGATGCTGGCCCACATGTTAACTGAAAACAGACTCTTGTTACATGTGGGTTATTTTCTGACCACACATTGAACATTCCCTCCAACATCAAGGCTGCTTTATTGGTGAACAAAAAATTAATGCTGGGAAATGGAGATCTGCTGTGTGCATATGTAAATACATGTACAAAGGCCAATTGTTGAGCAAAATCGTTTTTGTCCAATTGTCCATCTTCGCAACTGCACATGCTGGATGTGATACAGGTGCTTCAAGTTGTCATTCAGTATCTGCCAAACGCCGATAGCCCACATACTGGCACCGGGACTGTTCTCTAGCATTCTCAGCACAGTCTCCTCATTGGCTCGCATTGTTACTGTTTGCTCACATTGTGTCTTCTTGCTGAAGGATCTCCTTTCGGACAACCTCCGGTGCAAGCGTGTAAAAGAAAGAGTGGCAAGGAGCTCTGCCAATGCAGTTCCACAGTGCATGCAGCTGCAACTACCACACACATGATAGGGCATGTGACATTTTGGTGTATATAGCGCCACCTACCACATACACTAGCCAAAGCTGTTTCTCAATTTCTTTGTTCCAACCAACATGCTTTATCACCCTGTCTGTGCCCTTCCTTTCTTATTTTTGGTGTTACTATGCCATAAAGTGTTTCTGACCATGCATTACTACCTGGTTTTCCACTGTTAAAGTGTACTCAAGGCATAAAAGTACCTTAATTGAAGCTATTGAGGGGCTAACATGAACTCTGACAATCATTTGGTCATTTTAAAAGAAGGATGCAGAATTTCCAAATGTTGTTAAAAAAAAAAGACCTAAAGGGAAAAAATCCTGACACAGATGCCTTAAAAATCCCTAAGATTATTACTATGTATAAGAATAAAATAAAGGTAAAACTTGTAATGACTGAGACAGAATAATGAGAATCTCAGGTGTGAGAAACTTCAGCCCATAACATTAGAGGCACTAAGTGCTTCCAGTCCTTAAGGGGGGGGGGAAGAAAAGAAAGCAAATGGCTGGCATAATAAGAAATTTAAAATAATTAACCAATAGAAAAACTAAGTGTACTATTTTATGGTGCAAAAACATTATTACAAGAAATGTCAAAGAAGAAAAAAGATTATTCAAAGTGAAGAAGAGAATATATTGGGAGGTGATTTATAAGAAAACAGAATGTCTTGAAAAACAGAAAGAGGCATAAAGGTTTTATAATGTAGTAAACAATACCAGAAAAGACTTTTATGCTTGTTTGCACACTTGCCCTGATAAAAACGGTGAACTACTTAATGACAAAATTGAAATTTTTAGGAGCTGAAGAGAACATTTCAAGATTGCTCTTGATGGAAAAGATATGTTAGATGATTTGGGAGAAGAATCAGGTGACACTTCTCAGAACCATCAAGATCTAGAATCACCATCCATGGATGAAGTGGCAAGAGTAATGAATAATTTAAATAATAACAGTTTAACAGGATCAGTTAGTATCAAGGCCGAGTTCTTGAGTATCAAGGAGCCTAAAACTGACTAACGAAATATAATCTATTGTATCCAAGTTTGGACTTTGGAAAAAATGCCCATGGAATGGGAATATGGTCCCATATGCCCAATATATAAAAAACGAGATAAGCTGGAGTCTAAGAAGTATGGAGGAATCACACTGTTAAACACATCTTATAAGATATTCTCAAACATTCTATCAGAACAACTAGCTGCTTTTAAAAAAAAAGTCATTGGAGAATACCAGTGTGATTTCAAAAGGGTAGATTTATGATCAACCAAATACATAGTATTAAGGAAATACTCAAAAAGGCAAAAGAATATGATATAGACACATACCACATTTTCACTCATTTTAAGACTGCTTATTACAACACAGGCAGAAATTGTTTCAGGCACTGCTGGAGTTAGGAATACCTGAAAAATTGGCGAATCTGTTAAAGATGACCCTCATAAGAGAGTAAAACGTAGAGTAAAACTGGGAAATAGGTTATTTTATTTCCTTTAGACTAAAAAAGGACTAGAGTAAGGCGATTTTCTTTCTTGTCAGCTGTTTAGTATCGCCCTTGAAAACGCAATAAGATATTTGTGTATAAAAAAAATGACTATATTCATAAAATCTGTGGAGGTGTTGGCCTTTACCGATGACATTAACATCGTGGGAAAACAATGGCAGCAATAGTTGAGGCATTTTGTGTGCTTGAGTTGGCAGCAAAAAATATTAGTTTGACCATCAATGAAATAAAAACCAATCCATGACAGTTACAAATAGAAGCTATAACCTGACGCTGCTGAAAGTAAATGACTATGTTTTTGAGCAGGTCGAACAATTTAAATATTTGTGCACAACTGTAAATAATAATATAACTATTGAAATCAAGAATCGAATTAATATGGCTAACAGATGCTATTATGGATTACGAAACCAGTTTAAATCCAAATACTTAAGCAGTAAAACTAAAACACAGTTGTAAAAGATTTTAGTAAGACTTATAGTGTTGCAAGGAAGCAAGTGCTGAGAATAATTAAAGCAAATGAGGATAGAGTAATGACATCTGAACGAAAGATTCTCAGAGGAAATTTTGGACCAGTAAGGTAAAATTGGAGTGTGGAGAATAAGATATAATTTTGAACTACAGAAAAAAATTTAGAGAACCAAATATAATAAAAGTTATAAGCCTTTCAGCTAAGATGGCTAGGCTATATAAACAGATATAGAGATGGAAACCCAGTGAAGAAATTGACATTCCAAAAGCCAGAGGGCAAGAGAAGGAGAGGAAGACCATGAATGAGGTGGCTAGACAAGGTGGAAAAAGGGTTAAAGAACATTCATATCAATAGGTAGAGGACAGTGGCATATGAAAGATGCTTTAAAAATAATTGGCGACCTCAAAATTAACATTGTAGATTTGGTGATTTCCTCCTAAACTCATCTCTTCTCCCAAATTCGAGATCTTTCTATTATGTAACTCTACTGGAAAAGGACAATTAAAACTAATATTAACCAATCATAGCTTGTCTCTATAATCATGCCTACTTTGGTATAAATACCTCTGGGGAGCTAATTACATCATTCTTCTGCTAGTTTCTATATTGCTAATATCTCCTTGCTTTGCTTCTTTAAAATGCCTGTGTCATTTCTTTAAAAAAAAAACAATGTACATAGAAATTTATCATATTTCATTATGATTGAACCATGGAGATGTATCGGATTTCATTATGATTGGATAAATATCTACTGAGATGATTTTATATGCATGGAAATAAAGACTGGAAATTCTTCAAGCTCAAGTGTGTTAACTGCATCATCATGGATTTTACCTTCAACCACTACTGTCTGCTCAGCCATGACAGTTATCGAAAGCTGTTAAGAGTTCCAGGTTGCAACTACACATTCAAAATCATTACGTATATATTAAAATATATAAAATCAATGAAAGAAATTTAAATTATTTTAATAACCAATCAAAATCTGATTTGTACTTATATAAGTATAAATTGCATTTTGTACCTTGAGTGGCAACCATCTTCATTCATATCCTTTAAAGAACCTGTGCTTTCGAAAATACAGAAAAACTGAGACAAATCTTTTCTCACTTTCTGAATCAATTATGCTTTAGCCGGTACATCCTTTAACCTTATTCGTAAATAAAGAAGTTCTAAATTTTTCATTGCAATTGTATTTACTCCAATCTTAGTGGATTTTTTAGAATCTATGGGTGTACAACCTCTAATAGATAAACTATCCCTTTTCTCACTTTTTTGGCAAATACTATTGCTTCGATCATTTACGGGAAACTTCCTAAACTGCTTTTGTTCTTCTGAGAAAAACTTCTGAGGAAAACGTTCCTCTGTTTAGTCAGCACTCATTTTCTAGTCTTCAACTTTTGTACTTAAAAGACAACTTGAAGAGTTCATTTGATGATTTTGGATTTCTAATTTCAAAAAATCTTGAACTTCAAGCTAGAGATCTCTATTTCCAGAATTTTATTTTCCTCCTCATCAGAATATAACAATCTACAAATTTTGATCTTTCTTGCAATAAATTTTATCAATTCTTTGCCCTCCATTTGTGAAATTTACAATTCATTTTCTAATTTTATTTTCTTATGCAAAGGTGAAAAATGCTTTTAACATGGTCTGTTTAAAATTTTCATATGTATGTGCCAGTATGTATGGGACAGGACCAACTAAGGTTTTACCAATATACTTATACAAACTTAAGGCTTGGCCTTTTAGGGCTGATCCCGCTAGTAATGTTTTTTGGAGATTCAGCATAAGTTAGTAGTACAATAAAAAGTTAATTGTAACTCTTCAGAAAAATGCATAACCTACCCCGACCCATGAAACCTTACATTTGGCTTTACAGTTCCTCTGAAAATGTCTGTAATTTACCAAAACTTCTAACCAGTCACTGGCCTAGGATCAATTCTAGATGGAATTGACAAATTTATTTTCATTACCTCCCGTTTCATTTGCCCTTTGAGCTATTTTATTAATCAATATAGAATTTTTTTCTGAAGTAGAAGACACGCAAAATTAACAATGTCTCCACTGAAACTCGAACCTGGACTTCTCAACTACATGCCAAGTATGTTATCATCACACCACAACAGCATGCTGGAAGGAGGGAGAAAATACCTTATATGCTCCCTCTTTTAAAGAGAAATTGTCCATCGCCTTTTAAATCAGGTGCCACTGCAGAGATATTAGGTTATTTGAAGCAGGAGATGTGAAAAATGTGCAATGCCCTCGCCGGGGCTCGAACCTGAACCTCTTGAGTGCGCACCAAGTGTGTTACCGTTATACCACGAAGGCATGCTGGAAAAAGGGAGAAAATACCTTATAACCTTCAAAATATAGCACAAATTTTTATATATAATTATTTTACTATATCTTAACAGTTTCAAAACACTATGCCACGTTTCAATTTTCTTCAGAGCTAAACAAAACTTTACATTACCGCTGGCACACATTTCACATAAATTCACAAAATATTGAGTGCCAATATGACCTGTTAGATTTTGAGAATGTTTGGGTTTGTAATTTTACAGGTATCTCTGTGGATTTTAATTATTTGTAAAGGAAGTGAAGTTTCAAGGTTCAGGCAAACAAGAACACAATAAAATTGAACTTCAATAATTGTACTTGAATTGAACTTAAATAAGTGTGTAAGAATTGACATGAAATGATAGCAGAGGTAAAAGACTGCTTGACTGTGCAGTAGCTTCAGGATGAAACTGAAATACCAAATAATTTCACAATTCAGTTTAGTTTTACTCTAAAGGGAACCACAATTCTGAGTTAAGCCTTCAGCTGCAGCTTACCACTTTGCATAAGACTTACTACAGGATTAAACAGCAATATTCACTAACAGCTAACTGCTTGTGGCTCCATCCTCTAGCTCACTCCACCACACTTAAGCCCAAACTTGGACTGACGCC
>KK112544.1:406267-424203 GCA_000611955.2 Stegodyphus mimosarum | reverse complement strand
CTTCAAACAACTCTTTGGTTCCATTTAACCTACTTTTACTTTCATCTCAGAAATCTACATAACAATCTGGAGAGAACGAACTGCATGACTAAGTAAGAAATGATAGTAAAGATGCAAATTACCGTATTTTTCACCGTATAAGACGCACTTTTTCTCCCCAAAATTGGGGGAAAAGTGCCTGCGTCTTATACGGCAAATACAAAAGCCCACCATGGCGCCGCTCTGCCTTAGTGCCGTCTTTCTTGGCGCCAACTGAGACAAGGAAGCCCCGCTCTGCCTCGCACTGTATTTGGACGGTCTCTGCCTCGCGCTGCGATTGGCTAAGCGAAGAGGCGCGTGCCTTTGCTCGCTCCTGCGCTGGCTTTGTGCACTTTTTAGAGTCTCGTAAGCCAGCGCGGGAGCGGGTGAAGGCCTCTGCGCTCAGCTAATAGCAGTGCGGGAGCAAGCGGAGGCGCGGATAGCTGTGAGCTGTGATATATGTAGTATGGTATATCTGAATGAAATATATCATATTTCATACCACCCCATCAAGATATCGAAGCAGAAGAGACTGGCATATAAAGTTGCTTTCAAGCTGGAAGTAATAAAATTTGCTAAGGAGCATGGAAACAGAGCAGTGGAGAGACACTTTGGGCCATCTCCAACTCAGAAAATGATAAGAGAGTGGAGGAAACAGGAGGATCAGCTCCAAAAGTTGGATAAAAGCAAGCACACCTTGCATGGACCAACTGCAAGGTGGCCAGAGTTAGAGGTAGAAGTAAAGGAGTGGATCACACGTCACCAGCAAAATGGACTTTCTGTCTCAACAAAAATGATAATCTATGAGGCCAAACGCATTGCTGTGGAGAAAGGCATTCAGGATTTCACCGGATCACCATCATGGTGCTATAGATTTATGAAGAGATCTGGCCTTTCTATGCGCACCAAAACCAGAATTGCACAAAAAATGCTAAAGGAATATGAATCAAAGATTCTGTCTTTTCATAAGTTTGTTATTGATGCGAGGAAGAAGAATAACTTTGAAATGAGCCAGATTGGGAACATGGATAACTTAACCTGCTGTTAACTTTATACAGTTGATATAAAATATTTTACTACAGAATTTGGTTCATAATCTTTTTTTTCTAGATTTGCCTCCTTTAAAATTGGGTTCGTCTTATATGCCGGTGCGTCTTATACGGCGAAAAATACGGTAAAAACCAACTTTTTAGTTAAAATAAATTAAATTGTAAAAACACCTTTTTTCAGGTATTACTTAATATAAAACAATAACCTGAGGGAACTGAAGTGCCCGATTTTAATCAACTAGAAGTACCCTATTTATTTACGCCCTTATACTTTTCAATGGATCACAGAAATAAGAAAACCTTTAAGAAGGGAAATTGTTAGATACTATTGTTAATAAACACTGTTTATTATTTTCAGTGTGAAGACACAATGTGAAAAACAAAACGTTTTAACAAAATTCTAACAAAAAGTCATGCATCATTTGTTTCTTGATTGAATTTTGCCTCAATTGAAAATACGATTTTTACGATTTTTTTAGACAAACTGCTTTTGTAATTTGTACCACTTTGCAGGGGAAAAAATTTTTTTAACTTTTTTGTAAAGCATTGTAATTTTTACTGAAGTTTTGCCCCATTCTTTTGTTCATTTTCTCTTCTTCTTTCATACTTTATATGGATTCAAAAATAACCCTGAAAACCTTTAAAAAATAACAGGAGTAAATTAATAAAAACTTAATAAATCATTTTATTCTAACAAAATAACATAGGAAAATGCTATCAATAATGATGATGTATAGAAGGCCATATACAAAGTGTTATTATATTACCATGTTGTCAGATTTATAAAATAATAAATATGTACTTAATTTTTTTTACAAATTATAGTTCCACATATATGCTTAATTCACTTTTACTATTTATTTATTCAGTTTGCTTTAGAAAGATACAATATAGAAAGCTCTGTAAAGCAATTACTTATACGAAGAATGAAATGACACACCAAAATTGAAAATTGTTGTAGACACATGATAAATAAACTACAACAGAATATAATGTTGTATTTTGTTTTAATTCTCTTAGAATATTATTTTGTTTTAATTTTCATTTCATTTCAATTTTTGACATAAACATTTTAACATATCTAAAACTTAAAATCCGACAAAAAAGCAACTTTAATTTGACATAGATTTCAAATGCTGGATTTCCTTGCATATTTCCCCCCTTAGTCCCCTTAACTTTTACCAGTTATTTATTCATAAACATTTTAGATATACAGAAGTATGCATAGAAATTTTCTCTCATAATTACCTTAAATTTCACAGTATTCATTACCTTGGTAAGCAAAGATGTTTACTACTTTCACATGTTTTTCGGAAACCAAAATCACAACCACCATCTGAAACATTTAATATGTTTTATACAAGAAAATTTATCAAGAAGCATTAAATGCTAAAACAACTCATACAAACAACAAGCATATTCATATCAATACTGACCAAAAATTAAACATGAAACAAAAAGTATATTTTAAAATGATTAAATTTACATTTCATCCTTTCTCATTCATTAACATGTAAGACTATAAATTTTTAAAAAATGGAACAAATGAAAAATTTTTTAGTTTGAGATGATTACCTAAACAGCATTAAAAATTCTCATGTTAAAAATTTTAGACAGACTAGATTATTGAAACATATTTTGAGCAAGCTTAAATAACTATAGTTATACAATTTTGAAAATAATTTCCATTTGTCTGAACTTATAAATGAACTAATCTGTGTGATAAAGATTAGCAGTTCATAATTAAAATTAGAAGTCGCCAAAACTACAAATATCCATTTAAATCTTTTAAACCATAGCTGCAATCTTGAAAAATTAAAAAATGAGAGTTCTAGTACAATTTCATGCTAAACAGCAATGCTATTTCAAAAGAATCCAAACCAACTTTAATTCATTTTACAATTCCTGATTCAGGTTATTGAACTATTTATAATGTGATTCTGATATGATAATATTTAACAAAATGTTCTAAACTTCATATCCTTTGGTAAATTTCATTTTGTAATTTTCTCAAACAAAGCATTTTGAGAACTTTCTGTAGTAAAAGGGTTATTAAAAAGTGAAGTAATGTAGATATGTGATTGCTATAATTGGCCTAAAACTTACATTGGAGGTGGAGGAAAGGTATCCCCACTCTCTACTATATTTCCTTTCTCCCAGGAAAAAAGAACATCAACCAGAAAAGGAATCAAAATCACATCTTCCTACAAGAATCCAAAACAGTTTGTTGGCTGTCAAATTCTTGTAGGAATTATAGTCAGATGGCACTTTTGGCAAGGTATTGATGAATGCCAGCAATAACCCAAACAAGCACCCAAAATACTTTTAAATACTGATGCTAGCTTACATAAATTTATTGATATCAGCTTCAACATAAAATTAATACCTTGAAAATTCAATCTATACTATATGCCAAAATTAAAGGAAGTTTAAGTTATATCTGCTCACAATAAAATGGTTCAAATGAGAGTTAAAATGTGGAATGTTTACTAGCAGCCATCAGATATCATTCTTCCAGGCTGCTGATAAATGATGTCTTTACGACAATGCTTGCTCATACATGAATGCCTCAATTCAGGAAATTTGGCAACATTTTCAGTGGAAGATTTTGGGCCACCTCCCTTAAATTTCCAATCTTGCAAGATGATTTTCCTCAGCTTTCAAAACAAAAATTGGAAATCACAAATTTTGGAATAACAAGAATATCAAAATAATAATGATATAGCAGCTCAAAGTCCAAAATGAATATGCAAAAACACAGTACACAGTATGTTGTGTCAGAATAAAATCAATTCTTCATTCACCATTCTAAAATGTCAAACAAACTCTTTGAATACTTTAAGCTGAGAAATATCATAAATACAGTGAAGTCATAAAAAATACGAAATATCATAAATACAGTGAAGTCATAAAAAATACCTGCTTAATATATGAACATTAATATATGAATATGAATTTTACCTGCTTAATATATGAACCCCTAGCAAGCTTATCTGCTCAACTAATCTAAATGAAGATTTAAATATTGCTATTTGCAAATACGTGCTTGAGATTATGATGATTTAAAATACTACAGCTCTCACTGCTATAGTTACTGTGAAAAACTTTTTAAATTTTTGAATGGCAACACTCACTTTTTCCCTGTGCAAATTGATCAGTACACTGAAAAATAATAAACAATACACATACAACATAAAATCCAATATGTGTTCGAACAAGACACATATGACGAAACCTGCCAGCACAAACTATTTGGGGGGAAAAAATTACAAAGGACCAATGTCAACACAAGAGAGGAGAAAGAAAAAAACTTTTCTTGGAATTTCAAGTTTTCAATGTACCCACCTTCAAAAACGATAATGCATTGCATGCAGGAGATTGTTGACAATAATGATGAATGTGACATTGCAGGAGGAATGTGTATAACTTCCCGTTTTACGGCCCCTTTCAATTCGGAAAAATCTTGTGGATTTCATGTATACACTTTAGACATCATATAACCCCAGAACTAAAAATCCATCAGACTCAGATCGGGAAATTATAGCAGCCACTAAACTAAGATACAGGAGATGACTCTGTCCCCAAAAAGCTGTTGCAGCACTTGCCAAATACATTTGGTGATGTGTGGAGAAGCACCATCTTGCATTCATACAATATCATTAATGACATTTCCCTGCTACAATTCTTGAATTATGTAATTCTGCAACATTGTTGCACAAAGAGCACTTGTGACAGAGCATGTTTTCATACTTGTAGAAGTGACCTCTTCAAAGGAGTATGGATTAAGAACAAATATGCTTATGATACTGCACCATACGGTCCTTTAGCTTCATGTAAAAGCATTGGTGCCACATAGTGAGGATTTTCATCAGCCAAGTGAATGCAGTTCTTGGAGTTTACATTCTCAGTTTTAATAAAATGTGCCTTATACATCCATAATATCCACAGTGGTCACCTACTACCATACTACATCATATCTCAGGAGGAATGATGATGATATTTTCTTTCCAAATGTTTTATGCCAACAATTTTTGTCATACATGCATCATTCCAATGGCATTTATGGTTTTTCAATGTACAGATCAATTTGCACAAGAAGAAAATGGGTGTTGCCATTGAAAAATACCAAAATTATTTCCCTGTTACCACAACCATGACAGCTCTATTGTTTTAAATCATCACAATATCTAGTGCATACCTTCAAATAACAATATGTGAAATTTCATTTTGATTTGTTGGACAGATAGGCTGTTGAGGGGAAGTTTTTTTACAACCACCCTGTATGTCTTAGACGTAATTATGATATCTCTCAGCATTCAGACTTCTGTAAATTCATGCCATGAAATATTTTTCATCATGAATTTTGAAAGTTCCATAGAATTGTTTTTAAAAAACAGTTTCACAAATTGAAAACTAGCATTTTGAACTGAACCAAAAATTTCAATCCATATCACTTTGATAAATTAAAAATATATGCACACATATATAAATTACCTAGGCCAAAGTTGAAGTCTTCAGCTTTTGAAAAGTTTACCTTGTACCATCCAGTGCTAGCAAATAGTGCTAGAGTTATGTTGTCAATTACAATATAATCATCCTATAAAAAAGTTATTTGTTCCATAAGTTATTTGTTCCACACACAAATTCAGTGACAATTGACAAACTCTTAAATTATATTCTTTGAGAAGGGATTTAAAATAAATGAAGACTTTTTTAAAGTAATTTGTAAAGGTCTTTAACTTGCCTGTGTATTCCAGGGAAATAATGAAAGAATAGCATCCATTTGATACGAAGTAAAAGCTATGGCACAGAAATTTTGCTACATGTTTCGAGTCAAAAATAATAGTTTATTAATATTATGGGCTTTCAAATACTGTTTCAGTAAACAATATATGATACACAGATAAAAATAATTTTTTGATACTTTGAATTTTGACAATTCAGTGAAATATAACATGAACCTAATTAACAGAATACACAATTTTTTAGTAAATTGGCAAAACAGAATTCAAATTATGAGCAAAATTAAATGATCACAGAAGCCTTTTTATTATATCTTTTACATGTGCTGCTCTCATGCATATGAAATTTGAAAAAGTGGATATTTCATTATATCACTTTTTAGTACAAACTAAATATGAAAACAATTGGTAGTGATATCTTTCCTCTTTTCTTGATTTGTTGTAATTATTGCAAAGCAAAGATAATTGTTCGAGCATTATTGGTGTTATGCAAAAAATGCACAATTCAGCAACAATTAAATTACTAACTACTTATAATTCCTGAATCTCTGAGCTTTCAAGACAAAGAGATAACTTCTAAATGCATAAATATTCAGTGTTTCAAGTGTAAATTAAATTAAAGATAAATATCCCTAAGAGAACATTAAACATTTCTCTGTCAGAATTTTACTGTACTACTAAAATATATGATTTTTTCATTTATACATTTCAACATTTGCTGCATTAAAAAAGCACTAAATAAACCATAGGAATACAACATGCCTTACATAATGAAAACTATTAATACGCATTTTGCAAAATATGAATTAACTATAGAAACTCTAGCTTGTAATGCCATTTCATTAAATAACTGGCCATCTTGACTATAAGCTGCCAAAATAGCTAGGAGCAGGAAAGTACAGAATTTCTACATGTAAATCATCAAATAACTATCCTCTGCACCTGTAAAAGTGGGGTATGGAATGCATTTTTGTAATAGTGCGAAATTTTGTACAGCTACAAAAAATTTTTTTGCTACTGAAAAGTATTTTCTTTGTACTTCAGTGCAAAACTTTAAAGAATGATATTGTCTTTTGATGCGGTTCACCATATTTTTTCAAAAGGACAACTGAAACTATTAGCTGCAACACAACTAAGAAACATTACATGACACCAACACAGCTGTTTTTGTACACCAGTATATTTTGATGACCATGTCATCAGGCATGGTTTTTAGGCTACCAAAATCTCAAAATGAGGTTTTGCCGGGTCTTATTTTGAGAGGTCTGGTAAAATAAAACCTGGTCATTTACTAGACCGAGCTTTTAATGGAGCTTTCTTTCTATGTAAACTAGGAACAACCAAGTGTCACAATTACAAACCATAAAAAATTTTTAACCAAAAAACTTAAAAGAAAGGAAAAAAAAAAGATTGAGACAGAGTGGATGAAGTGAAAACACCATAAAGAGGTTAAAGACTAATAGTTAATTCTAAAACTTACTATAGCAGTTTACTCATATATTTATTCACAATTTTCTACACATGCTCATTCATGTATGCTTTCTTCCTCAAATATACATTACAGCGAAGAATAAGTTACACTTTATATGGGACACGCTATATTGTGAACAACTACTTTTAGCTATCTCTTCGTCATGATAAACTATTTATGAGGGATTTGTCATTACTATCTTAAGAGCTTTTTTAATAAACCTTTAGTTTCATAACCTCTTTAAAGAATTTGTAAATTAACTTCAGTTACTATAAAAAAAAGCTTACCTCAGAGACTGAGGGTGTCATAATGCTGGTGTACATAAGAACAGGATGCCAGTGAGAAGCATAAGAATTCTTTAAAAAAAGAAAGAAAATATATTAAAAACTGTCCTGTGGAAAACACTACAGCAAGTCATACGACATAATTTCAGATAATTCCAATTTTAAAGTTTCATTTTAATAGCAATGAGTATAATTCTAATAACTTTAATTGCACACTTAAATTACACTGCTCGATATTGAAAATGCAACATGAAGAAGGAGTGGGCAAAAATTTATGCAAATTTTAGAGTAGACGCACATCACTGAGTTATGCGAATGATGTGAAATGCGCAGCTTTCCGACGCACATGAAGTAAGATGTAAGGGAAGGAACGTGCAGAATGGGCAATATTCGTGTCATTATTTCTGCCAGACGAATTATTGAAGAAAGTTGGTTTTTGTCCCGTAGGATATGTGTAATAGGAGAGAATGCCGGGCCGCCGTCAATGAAGGCGCTTCCAGCAGATAGAAAATTTTACAAGGGGTATGGTAATCAGACTGAGAAGGGCGGGTTGGTCCTTACGTCAAATCACAGCTGATACCCACATGGATGCGAGCATGGTTGGAACAAGGGAATGCGGGAAGAAGGAGGGGTGCAGGTACAGCCAGAGTGACGTCAGCACGTGTGGATCGAGCCATCCGCCAACAAGCTGTGGCGGTCCCGCAAGTCACTTGTACCGCGATTCTGCAGCACGTGCAAGATACCCTGGATGTTCCCGTGTCGACGAGAACCATTTCCTGTCGATTGGTTGAACGTGGCCTGCACTCGCGGCGTCCATTACGAAGACTGCCATTGACCCCACAGCACAGACGCCAACATTTAGAATGGTGCCGAACTGGAGCGATGTGGATGACAGAATGGCAAAACATAGTGTTCTCAGATGAGTCACGCTTCTGTTTATCCAGTAACAGTCGCCGCCACATCCGTGGAACTGCGACAGTAACTCCGGCAGTAACTGTGGAACGCTCCACGGCGTGACAACGTGGCAAAATGGTTTGGGGCGTTATTGCCTATGATTCGAGGTTACATCTAGTTCATATTCAGGGCACTATGATGGCCCAACGATACTTGGATAATGTACTGCGGCCGGTGACAATCCCCTACCTTCAGGGGCTGCCTAATGCAATTTTTCAGCAGGTCCCGACCACACAGTGCTCACATCTGCTAACATGCTCTGCAAGGTATACAGATGCTTCCCTGGCCACCGTATTCTTCTGACCTGTCACCAATCGAACTTGTGTGGGATGTGATTAGACGGCATTTACAGACTCTGCCCCTGCCTCGTTCAGAAGACGAACTGTGGCAAATGGTTCAAAGGGAATGGAGAGCCATCCCTCAGGACACCATTCACACTCTTATTGACTCTGCCTAGACGTGCTTCTCCGTGCATCGCTGTCTGCGGTGGTCCTACATCCAACTGAGCCGACGCCGTTCTCGCTTTGTATTCTGACTATCATTTTGAAATAAAGATCATTTATTGCTGCTTGCTGTCTCTGTCGTTTTTCCAAATTTCATCAATTTCTGCCACTCTTTCTTGGTGTTGCATTTTCAATGTCGAGCAGTGTATAATACATTAAACTAGCATTGCAAACTTACAAAGCATAAAGGTTTTTTTTTAATATTTAAAAAATTTTAGTAATATTAATTCCATTCATTTCCTCACCATTCAACAATTTCTTTTATCATCTATAACACGAATTTTTACAAATTTACTAAATCTTTAATGTGATCCAAAATAATAAGAAATTATTTCAACTTAATTCAGATATGTAATCTGCAATGAGATATTACATTAATTGTAATGTTGATTATCTTAAGTTAAAAGCAATAAAAACTTTCACCTGCAGTTCACCACCTAGCATGCAATGATATATTTAAATTATATTTGATCTAAATTGACAATATTTTATTTGTTATAACATTTCTAAATAGATGAATTATACATTCATTAAATAAGAATACAGGTAGTTCTTGGTTATAAATGTGATAAATCCCGAATATTTACAGCTTGAATTTTTGTAATATTACTAATAATATCACAATGGCTAAAATGTGGTAAAAATAGTACAAACATATATTAACAATTTACAAAAAACTACTGTACTATTTTTTTCAAAAGGGATTCATACTTTTCATATTGATTTTTATCAACAGATGGCACTACAAATGTTGAGCAATGAAGATGGAAATCTGCAAGACTACCTGAAGATTGGCTGCTATGGTAACAATGCTTTACTTCTTGGGTAGTAGTTTGGCAGTAAAATGAGTAAGCCATAGAACACGTAACACATTCCCTCAGCTGAACAAAAGATTTGCTAGCATTTCTTTCTTTTCAATGTCTGTGACTCAAAGACTGCAGAAGTACTGCAGGGTATATTCTGTCCAGGAATACAACTTTTTCACTTTTATGATGAACAGAAGATATCTGTAACATGTGTACTGTAGCAGTTTCTTTTTGAAAAATTTAGTCATTACATTGAATTGCCTTTTTAATGTGTAAATTTTGTCATTTGTCATTATTCCATGAAAGAGAATTTTTTTTTTAAATACCAGATTTTAACTTTTATAATAATTTCATCACTACATAAAAATGATGTAAATAATTTTATACTTCATGTTATGTGTATGTACATAACATACACATAATATTATAAATATATGTAGATATAAAATAGACAGCTTTATATATTTATATACTTTTTACTTGTGTTAGAAAATCATATAACACTCTGTCCATATTTTTTCATTCAGAAGTGGATAACAAATCTTGCTAGTATGAAAAGAAATATTCTAATATAGCTCTATACACATGTAGGAAAAAATACTATTTTTATTCAAATATCTTTTGCTGCAATATCAGGATATCACGGAGATTAGAAATCAATCACTAACATCAGGGTTGCCACTCAAACAGGAGAATGGAATTCCCTGACTTTACCGGGTTTTCCAGGTGTGTTTCAGGAAAATTCCAGGCTTTCTGCATAGTGCACGCTGGCTGTGCTGAGAGTAAATTAATTACGGTACTATCTGTAAACACAAAAATTTTCCAATTACATATGACTTTATTCCCAAAGCATTACTTTTATAACTATAATAGGAGTTTTTTCTCCACTGAGGATTGAGAATAGAATCTGCCCAATCGGAATTAAAAAATGTCTTTCCTGCAGAAACTTTGCAGCTAAGGGAAGAAAGAAATCTGTTTAATGGTATTTTAAAATAAATTCAAGTATTTTCTATTTATTTAGCAGCATACATAAGTAAAAATATGTGCACTAAACTTCGTGATGGTATGTCATCATACTACTAGAATTAGTTTCATAAGTACACCAGAGAAAACTGCCTAAAATTTGAAAGAATTTTTAACTAATAATAAATTAATTTAGAAGGAAGAGAATATATTAAATGATACAAATAACATGAAAACAAAGTTAATGACTTAAGGATTAAAAATTGAATTACGAAAATTTACGGTATTTTGGCAAATATAGATATATTAAATGGTTAGCATAAATGACTGAATATTTTTTTTTATTTTACTGCAAAATGACAAATAAGGCATTTAAGAAAGAAGAAAAGGTTTAAAATTTCTTTTTTTAATACAAGAATGGGGGGGATATACCTTCAATCAACAGGCACTGCACATCCGATTCTCTGGATTCTCGAGGTTACTGGAAACCAAAGATATTGGAAACCTACTTTGCCTTTCTAAAAGACAATCTGATTGGCACTGCGAAATTGGCTCTATGCCAGTAGTCCGAATATTGCTCACGAGATACATGATTCGCCAAGAAAGTGATCGCTTTCAACGGCACGAAAATCATTTTTTGGGGGTATCTCAATGTGAAATTCCCTGATTTTTGCAGATTTTGGCTAAAGTGTTTAAATTCCCCGACTGTTTTGGTCAATTTTCGAATTCCTTAACTTTTCCTGGTTTTTCAGGTAGCGTGGCAACCCTGTAACATGTATTTTATTATAAAAACATTAGCAGGATGTACATTATTTGTATAAAATGTAGCATGAAAATAACCTATGATATGTTCAAAGAGAACACATTACCTGAGTTCTCTTTGAATGAAAATAACATATTGTCAAATTGTTGAAAGGAGTGCCTAGTTTGAAGATTTTACTTTGCACCGAAAAACATAAAATCAGATTATGTTTCACATATCAGGTTTATCAGGCAACTGATCATTGAAGGTGCAGGATCACCAGCAGCTAGCGGTAAAGTTGCTGAACACTGATAGTTTGGTCTTGGGTTCAAATCCCAGTGAATGGGCAGGCTCTATGGGAGTTTTTGTGATTTTCCCCAAGTAATGTGTATACAACCCTGTTTCTCTTAGAAAGTCCCCCACAAAGGCATTACTTCCCTTAGACAGATAGCTCTCAAGTATTTTGTCTAATTAAATACACCAACCCAACCACAGAATGTAGAGAAAATGTATACACAGATTTCCTTACATGAGAAGGGGGAGTAAACTAAACTATAAAAAAAAATAATAATATATATCATCTTTTCTGGAGTTAGCATGGTTATGAGCTGAGCTGGTTTATTATCTTCTTATAGTGATGGACTTAGAATTGTTGTGCATAAATGTTTCACTGTAACAGAACAAATGGAAAACAAAGGGTTGAAAAATGAAGTTTTATTCAATTTTAATTTATATATATATATATATATTATTAATACTAATAAATAGAAAATAGATTCACTGCTCAAAATATGTATCTTTACATAATGTATAGCACAGTGAATACTTTCTAGGCAATTATCTATCTAAGATGTCCACCTTTGAAAATAACCAGTATTCTTAAGGACATAAACAGTAGTCTGATGTCAATAAGATCAAAGATGACCTAAAACTGGAACCCTGGGTGGTCATCTCAGAGAGTGTTTTCTATAAATAGAACAGTACAGAGTGGCTCTTACTGCATTTAACACTCTGGCTTTCTCATCGCCCTCCCATGAAAATCAAAACAGCAAAAATATGACAAAAAGTTTCTCAAAAAATACTTTGCTATATTGTCAAAAAATCTTGATAGTCTGGCACCCTACCTTCAGGCACTAGAAAAGAAGCATGAAAATTTCATATTCAAAATTGGCCAAAATTTTACAAAGTTACTTTTACAGAAGGTGTTTTGTAAAATATTCCTTCACCTTGAAAAAATGAAACCCCATGTCTGTTTCTTTCGAAATACTTAGTTTCCGTACAAAGTCTCACTGTTCAATTTCATATAATTTTTAATGAAAATATCTCGTTGCATAGCATTTTGAAAAATATATAACTTGCAAAGGTACTCTCTATAACATAAGAAGCAACACACCAAGGACTGATTTGAATAGGACAAAATTCAGTAGATGTCATGTATATGTATTGAAAATGAAATGCTATCAAAATGATAGGAATTTGATGTTTTATTCAGGAAATATAGCTACAAGAGGAAACAAAAAATCAATAATGCTTGGGCACTGATGCAAGCTGTTATTTGGCTGGGCCATACACAAAGAGCATCCATCATCTCAGGCATGCAGCTCTCGTGGCTTTGCTATATTCAAATACTTAACCTGATTCTACCTCTCAACATCTAGTGGCTGAGCACTAAACTGAACTCTAGTAATTCGATCCGGTTTCAAATCCTGGCAAAAAAGCTCTATGTGCAACATGATAAGAGCCAGTTTTCCTAAGAAAGTCCTTCACAAAAGCATCCTTTCTCTTAGACAGACAGCCCTCGCCTTTCGCATAATCCAAATGTACAAAACCTCCCTAAATTCTAACAAACTCGGCAGGTCCTTAATTCTGTTACAAAGCGCTTACTGAATTAAAAAAATTTTGCCAGCTACTGCGTGCCCAAAATTAAAAAAATTTTGCTTTCCTATATTTTGTAGCTCGATGCTTCACTAAATTTAGGGGTACTTAAAATACACTAGTATAAAATTATTCAAGTTATAGGCAGGGGAAGACAATACAATACCACCCGATTCCATCACAATGTGTTTATGATTAAAATTACCCTAGAGATAAGCCAAGTTGTAACTATCATCATTACCACTTGAAATGATAGGCACAAATGCACTCATGAATTTCTTAGTCCTAGTGAAATGGCTAATGCCAGGAGGCAGGTTGGGAGAGTAAGTAGTAAAAGAAAGGAGAAAAAATAAATACTTACATTATCTGATGAATTGCTCTGTGAGTTTGCTGCTAAAGGTGCACCAAATTCATTATCTGAGCAATTAAAATGACTCTGCATGCTTTTCACAAGTTCAGGATAAAGCAACCGCTGTACTCCATACGAATCAGTTTGCACAATTTTCATAGGAATATCACAAAAACCTGAAGATAATTTAAAATGGGTTAGGAAAATTATTAAAAAAAATGTGCTCATTCCAACCCAAAAAGGTGAACGATATTTATTTTCTATTTCATGAACAGAACATTTCTTTCTTTCTCTCTCTTTTTTGTTTTGTTTTGTTTAATGATAGATACTTGCTAAACCAAGCACAAAATAATTTTGTGATGCTAAGGATTAAAGAATGTTATCAATTGCAAATACAGTGGCTTTATTAAAAAAGGTAAGAAACTAAAATGCATTGTTCTGTCAGTAGATGATTTTTAGAACTATGAAACTATACATGCTTGATTAAAGTACTCAAATCCATAAAATATAATATAAATCCCAAAATTCTAATACAAATTTTCTTTAATGCTTAATAATACCTATGAAAGTTCAGTAGGCCAAAAAATCTTTAACATCACTTGGGAATGCCTCATGAAAGGGATGGGCATTAAGTCGATCACGATCAACCAGCAGATCACAAAGACATTTTGGGATGACCGCCTTTACTAAGACTTAAGACGTGCATACTAAAAGGAACATGTTTATAGGACACCAACGCCAGCTAAACTGGAAAATAGGATTTTCACAATTGATGCGACTGTGTTTACTTAAGCAAATGATTCGATGAAAGCTTAGACGACACATGTACCTTCAATGGAAGCGCACAATGATGCTTAACTACATATGTCAGTTACAAATTCAGTGGTTCACGTATGTTCTCTACTCATTGCATTGAATACGTCTATGCTCCATGGTCTAGCAGTCGGATAAGTTCTTCAAGCATTCAATTTGACTATTTTGGGTTACATGTCTTTTTATAGTAAAAATAATAATCTGTCATATTTTAAAAGAAAGGTACAATGTCGAAAAGAAAGTGTTGAGAAAAGAAAGACATACAATTTACAGAATGGTAAAAAGAGTTTTTCTTTACAATGGTGAATGCAAAATGTGTATGCTATATATATCGTGCAAGTGTGGCACTCTTAAAAGAAGGAAATGTTGAAAGGCATTTCAAAAGCATGCATGGACGTTTTGATACAGATTTTTCATTAAAAAGCAAATTACGTAAACAAAAGGTAAAAGAATTTAAATCTCAATTAATTGGACAACAGTCACATCTTATGAAAACAAATACTATATCTAAGGCTGCAACAGCATCTTTTCGTGTGAGTCATATGTTAGCAAACCATAAAAAATCTTTCTCAGATACAGAAATCATTAAAAAAAAAATCACGTTTCTGGTTCATTATTTGATTTATTCAAGAACAAAAATGAAATTATTTTCACAATTAAAGGCGTACAACTTTTGCATAGAACTGTCACATGTCGTATAGAAATCATGAAGTCTGATCTTTCTGGTCAGCTGACCGAAGATATTTCTAACTGTATTTGCTTTTCCTTGCAGTTTGACAAATCTATAGACGTGGTTGATATTTCTCAATTTTGCATTTTTATTAATATGTTTTTTAAGGATATGAGTGTAAAAGAAGAACTAGTAACAAATATTACCTCTAAAGAAGAAAACACGAGGTGATGTTTACTGCACCTTCAAAAAATACACAGAGGAGGAAAAAATTCCAATTTATAAAGTTGTATAGATGACAACTGATGGGACCCCCATGAATGACTGGCACAGTCAATGTATTTTCTGTCTATGTGTATCAGAGACAATGACTTACTGCATTTCCTTTCATATCATTGCCTGTTATGGGAATCCACATGAAAATTGTTAACTCAATTCGAGGAAGAATTTTTCAGAGGAAAATGTTTTGGGCCCAATTAGAAGAAAACAAATCTGACTGTGGGGAATTGTTATATCATGCAGATGTTCATTGATTAACTCTGAATATATTTTTGCAAAATTTCAGGCAGGTAAAAGATGTTTTGGAATCGAATGACAAAGCATTCATTGAACTTAGTGATGATGTTTGATTGATAGATTTAGTTTTTGTTGTTGATGTAACAAGCCATATTAAAGAATTTAAGTTACAATTACAAGGAAAAATCAAACAATAGTAGAAATGATTGGATTTTGTTAATACTTTCAAAACCAAGTTAAAGCTAATAGCTTTCCAGTTGATGAAGAATGAACTAAAAATATTTCAAAAATATTTCTGATGAGGTGTTTAAAAACAGAGGTACATTAAACAAAGAGAAACATTATGATGGAATAATAAAACTTCACTCCGAATTTGAGAGACGTTTTCAAGAATTTATTAGAATAGAATCAACTGTTACATTCATGTGTTACACATTTGGCAATGTTGAAGTGGAAGAAATAACTGAAAATATAAATTATATATTCTCTTTATCTCTTGAGGAAAATGAAGATTTTCTCCTTCAAAATGACATAATTTTAAAAGCGCGTATTTAAGAACTTAAGAATAATTTTTGGAATCTAATGGACGAAATAGAGTATCCTAATCAAAAAAAAAAAAGTTACATTTCATTCAACATCATTCTTTGATGCTACTTACCTCTGTGAATCTGAATTTTCAACGATGAATATAATTAAGACAATATATCATTCCCGTTCTACAGACTACCAATTAGAATCCAGTGCAAGATTAGCAGTTAGTAGTTTTTACCGAGCTATTCAAGATTGGCGGACTGTATGCAGACTAAGTCTTCTACTGACTACAAGAACTAATTTTAGATGAAAATGTTTTATTTTTTAATGTACTTTGAATTGTTTGATAAGAAATGCCTCATTTGAAATTATTATATTTGAGGCTGTTATTATTAGGTTTTTAGGTTGTGTTTTACTTTAAACATGATTTTAAAAGTGTAATGTTTTTAGCTAGGGTTAGGTAGGCAAGTACATATTTTGTATTTATTACTAAAAGTTATAATAAATATTGTAGACCTTTTGTTTTACCTCACCACACCTACGCCTCTGGGTGGACCGCAACACCTTGAAAAAATTAGAAGTAGCCTGTACCTTGGAAAAGTCTGCCCAACCCTGATCTAAAAGCATCTTTTTCATCTTTATTTTTTATTTTATTATTTATTTATACATATATATTTTACATAAGATTAAACCCACTTAATTTTAAAATGCTAGCCTTTTAGGATGCCAGTTGAATTTGCTTTTCAAATTTCACTAACAATATCAAAACTCCAAAATACAGCAGAAATAAAAATATTTTAAAACTTATTGCAGCTTCAGATAATACAAAGCTAAACTAATGAAAACAAAACTGACTTCAGCTTCTTGCAGGAATAACAAACAGCATAGAATGCAATTATTTCAGGTTCACACATATATATATATAAGTTATATCCAAGCACCCAAATCTATTAATTTTATGAACAACTATTACATATTCAAAGCAAACTCATCTACTAACAGCGATAATGTTCAGATGTAAAACAGACATATTAATGCAAGCAATATGCACTATGCACCAATCATCCTTAAATTTTAACCTTGCAATATTTTTTTAGGTAATTCTTTTTCTCTGTCAAAAGACATAATAAATGTAAACTATTGTTTATGTGTTGGTAGAGGTTAATCTAATGTTAGTGACTTTCAACCTCTTGTCAATATGGTAGTCACGAACACAAATAAAATGGTAATGATAAATGGTACACAAACCATTTAACATTAGGCTGTAAAACAAATATCAAATGATGATATGTTGAAATTCAAAAGCACTGTCCTTATTCCTTTCCACTTTAATATAGACTTTGTGTTTTCTTTCTTTATTTATTTATCCCCACCAAGTTTTTTTTTTTTTTCAGTTTATGGAAATAAATACGGAGCAGCGTAAATCTGAAATTTAAGACACTGCAATATATTTTTTATTTTTTCACTAAGACATTCATTATCCATAAATATTTCAGTTCATGGATGGAATAAAATTTCTACAAATGGAGATTACAAAAGTAAATTTAAATACATACATTAAACAGCTGTACATAAAATGCAAAGACATAAACATTTTGTAGAATTACAGTTACCTTGAGACAACAGAAAAAAATTACTTTACATAGCGGG